>ONZH01007123.1:0-21332 GCA_900303285.1 Rhinella marina | reverse complement strand
GTTTTGGCATGGTTTTTTTAAAAAATTTTTTTACAACATTCACCTGGGGGGCTATCTCATGAAATATTTTTATAGAGCAGGTTGTTACGGACGCGACGATACCCAATATGTCTAACTTTTTTATTTTTGGAAAGTTTTACACATTAGATGCATTTTAGAACAGAATAAAATCTTTTTTTGTGTTGCCATTTTCAAAGAGCCATATTTTTTTCAGTTTTCAGGCGATTGTCTCAGGTAGGATATCGTTTTTGCAGGACAAGATGACAGTTTGATTGGTACCATTTTGGGGTAAATACGCCTTTTTGATCGCCTGCTATTACACTTTTTGTGAGACAAAAAGGAAAAAAATGTCTGTTTTGGCTTAGTTTTTTAAAAAAATTTTTTACAGCATTCGCCTGGGGGGCCATCTCATGCAATATTTTTATAGAGCAGGTTGTTACGGACGTGGCGATACCCAATATGTCTAACTTTTTTATTTTTGGATAGTTTTACACATTAGATTTATTTTTTGAACAGAATAAAATCTTTATTTTGTGTTGCCCTTTTCAAAGAGCCATATTTTTTTTATTTTTCAGGCGATTGTCTTAGGTAGGGTCTCATTTTTTGCGGGACAAGATGACTGTTTGATTGGTACCATTTTGGGGTACATACGCTTTTTTGATCACCTGCTATTACACTTTTTGTAAGGCAAGGTGACCCAAAAATGTCTGTTTTGGCACAGTTTTTTTTTTTTTTTTTTTTTACTGCGTGCACCTGACGGGGTGGATCATGTGCTATTTTTATAGAGCCGGTCGATACGGACGCGGCGATACCTAATATGTCTATTTTTTTTTTTCACTATTTTTTACAATTTTTTTATATTATTTTGTAAAAATGACGTTTTTTTGGGGGGGGAAACTTGAAACTTTTTTTTTTTGTAAAACTTTATTTTTTTCACTTTTTTTAACTTTCTTATTTTACACTTTTTTTTCACTTTTGGGGGTCTGATCCCCTTACAATGCATTACAATACTTCTGTATTGTAATGCATTGGCTGGAAGTGTATTACTCAATGTAATACACTTCCAGCACACTGCCTGTGAGATCCAGGGGGCTGGATCTCACAGGCTTCCGTAGATAGCAGCCGGATGCCTAAGGAAGGCATCCGGCTGCTATCTCAGCCATCGGGTCCCCGTCACAGCAGCGCGGGGACCCGATGGCAACCCCTTCCCACCGCATGTGCCGCGGTCAGCGCTGACCGCGGCACATGAAGGGTTAATGCACCGGCATCGGTGTTTTCACCGATGCTGGTGCATACATCAGGGGTCCGGCTACTGGGCACAGCCGGACCCCCGCCGCTAATCGGGCGGGCGCAGCTCCTGCACCCGCCCGATCAGCGCGCCGTAGCACTACGGCGCTGGTCGGGAAGTCACTTCCCGCAGCGCCGTACATGTACGGCGCTGGTCGGGAAGGGGTTAAAAGTAAACGATTCCGGCCCCCGGGACACTCAGCGATGAGCATGGGGGAGACGAGAGGCAGGGGCTCTCACAGGTGGTAGCTCGGCTCCCTGCAGACCGCCAGCTCAATTTCAAGATGGAACTGCGAGCTTTCTTGGCGTACTGCGTCAATACTGACATTTTACCACAGTTGAGGCAAAGCTGGAGCCTTCACTGCACCTCCTCTCTTACGTTCCCATCCGCTGACATAACCAGCCCCGATACTGATAAGAACATATACTACAGTTGATCTTAACCAAAAGGCAGAGAATTCTTTTTTATGGTCTGCCCTTCAGGGTATGTCACCATGCCACTCTCCGGAGTGGTGCTGCTGCCGCCTGCCGACTCCACATGCTGTCTCCTAGCTGCCGCTATGTCAAAATTATGTAATTGTGCCACTGTGTGGCCTCCAAATTGTACTACTACTGCTGCTGCTACTTCCAGGGTCTGTCATTCTGCCACTCTGTGGCCTACTCATGCTGCTGCCACCTGGCCACACTGTCGTTGTGCCACTCTATAGTCTGCTGATGCTGTTGCCACTGCCATCTCCACGCTGTCTGGGGGGGCTCTGCTTGTATAAGCGTGTAATAGAACAGGTTCTGTTGAAATGTATGTGGAATCAGTGAATTGGTGTAAAAGGCGTGCGCTTTTGGCACTCTAGTAGGATCCTTGGGCCTCTGCATGATTCTTTATAGCTGGCACTAACATTGACCTGTAAGGCCGAGTTCAGACTTGAGTTATTTGGTGAGTTTTGGCCCCTTAACTGCCAAATACAGAAAAGTGTTCCGCGATTCTAAGAGCGACGCCTGTTATGTGCGTGTCACACTGGCTCACAGTATTCGTTCACTACCACAGTAGACTCCCTATGCGTTTTACTGCAAGGCACAGTGTTCTACACCACTATCCAGGCTCTCTGCATCCCGGAAGTAGCCATTTTTTAACGCGATTCGCCACAAATTTATTCAGATCGAAGCGAATCTTTTCGGAAAATTCGGCGAACCAGCCAAATCGAATTTTTGAAAAATTCGCTCATCTCTACTCTACGCCTTGGAGGTGCTGGCCTGCCCTGCCGCCAGCGTTTTGTCGGAGCGTTTTTTTAGTGCCGCTGGGGGCATAATAACTGCTAAGCGCATCCGCCTGTCAATTGAAAATGCTGACGCTAATCAAAATGAACAAGGCCTGGATTGCCCCTGACTTTGATACCCCAGCAGAGGAAAGCGGTTGAACATAAAGGAACTTTAAATGTGGCTTTTAAGGTGTATTGAATACACTGTATTTCCATGAACCTCTTCTCGTCCTCTTCCTCCATCATATCAAACTGCTTATTAGGCTGCCCTCGCCTTTAAATATTTAAGAGGTTCACCAGAAAGCCCTCACCCCAAATTTTTTAACCTAAAAAATTAACCTCATTCTGGTCCTCCTCCTGACATGTTGACCTACAGATGTAGCAGCACTAGCGATCACAGGAGAATCACGTGAGCGCAGAACAATATCGTAAATAGAGTACGCATCTGATGATTTGTACGGTAATGCTACGCATTGTATGCTAATGCGTACAAATTTGTATGCTAATGCTACACATTGTACGCTAATGCGTACTCATTTGTATGCTTATGCGTATGCATTTGTATGCTAATGCTATGCATTGTATGCTAAGGCATACGAATTCACCTAATTAGCGTACTTTTATTGCAAGTGAAAGGAGTGAAAAAGAAGTTGCAATTCGTTAGCAAGGCTATGCGAAAACAGTGATCGCTAGCGCTGCTACATCTGTAACAAGAACCTGTCTTGCGCCTCCCTCCAAACTGAGACATGAAGCTAGGAATTTTGGATGACTTTGTTTCTTGTGCTCTGCCAGCACCATCAGCAGCACACCCACTTCCCTGTCCCTTACTGCTCGCCTTGTGCATACTAAATGGTATATATGCAAGTTTGTCAAAAGTACAGTTGCGCAGATTGTTTTTAGTGTACGAGCAGAAAAATTTCACCGAATGAGCAAACGTTATGCAGCAGACGCAGCGCAGGTAATGTCACATACCTGTGCTGCATGTGCAGTATAACCTTTCTGTATTCTAAATACCTGACATCCAGTGTATTTTTTTTTTTCTGCCATTATTCATATAATGTATAATGTTTGTGCAATCAGGCACAGATAGTGTAGGGATAGGATTTGGCTAGGCAGGGCTAGTTGTTCTGTTGAAAAGACCCCAAAGTCCTTTCAATGACTTTTGTTATATCTGGCTGTAATATTGTTATTCTTGATGGTTAAAATTTGCGCAAGTTTGCCTAATCGTAACACCAGCTGCGCAGCGTGTGAAGGTCAATGTATGTTTCTCCTATATACCTGACATTTATTGTGTTTCTTTCTGCCGATAATCACGGTGACATTAGTAATGTCGCCTTCAAGAGCTGCAGAAAAAAATACACCGGATTTCTGTTATTTAGGATTCACAAATGTTAGACAGCAGAAGCTGAAAAGATGGTGTTAAGGTCAGGCAACCTTGCTCAATTTTTAACCCACCACAAAAATAATATATTGCAGCCAGATATAACAATGGACTTTTGTGTCTTTTGAACAGAACTACTACCCCTGCCTAGCCAAATCTTATCCCTACGTTAGAAGTCCCTCCTTGCTCAAATGTTATATAGTAGACACGAATGAGGAACTGCGGTCTAAATTAACAGTAGAAAAAAATACCAACGAATGTCAGGTATATAGACTTTTGAAAGGTTCTAATACACACGCTGTGCACGTAGTGGTAGTGTAAGGCACACTTGCGTTCTTTTTGCCCAAAAAGAAAAACAAATGCAGCCAGATATAACAATGAACTTTTGTGTCTTTTGAACAGAACTACTAGCCCTGCCTAGCCAAATCCTATCCCTACACTATAAGTCCCTCCTTGTGTAAATGTTATACAGTGAGATGCAAAAGAGGTACTGCAGGCTTAAGAGCAGAAATAATAGCAAAGGATATCAGGTATATAGTGTACAGAGAGTATCATACAGCATGCAGCAGCTGCACAGGTGGCGTTAATGCAGGCCACCTAGTGCTATTTTTAACACCCCCAAAATAATAAAAAGATGTTTGCCCGCAAGATATAATAGCACTTAAAAGGGCTTTTGGGTCTTTTCTGAGCAAATTCTATCCCTACCTAGCGTTCTTCTGTCCCTACTCTATCTGTCCCTGCTTGCAGCAGCTCTCCCTGGCTCAGTATGAGCCGGTCACATGTCACCGGGTGCTTTATAGCACCCAATGACACATTCCTGGCCAGCCAATCAGTGTAATGCCAGTAGCTAACATGGCTACTCGCATTACAGTGAATGCCAGTACCTTCCCGCACGCTAATTGGCTAATTAGCGTGTGGGGAGGGGACTCGAGTATGGCGCTCGAGCTCACCACTGCGTAGTCACGAGTGCCGCAATGTTCGGCCGAATAGTGTATTTGGCCGAAAATGTTCGCTCATCACTAGTCAGCTCTGATCGTGTCTATTATAATAAACTGAGTTGAGGCGCTGTGCATTGAATATACTGTATGTATGTAGTGCAGTAAGTCTACTGTGTTATGTGCCCCTTGTGCAGGGGGAGGAAGACTAGGGGCCCACCGGGTGATTCACCTATACCCCTGTGGGCCAGTCAGAGCCTGGGTTCTGCCACAATATTTAATAGCACCCTTAAAACTCATGCAGAGGACCTATCACCCCATTTAATACATACATACATAGTAACAAAGTAACAGTTTATAAGGCTGAAAAAAGACATCCATCCATTTCAGCCTGTTTTCCTGCAAAGTTGATCCAGAGGAACATAAAAAGCCCTCATGAGGTAGAAGCCAATTGTCCTCAATTTTTTTTCTTTCCTGACTCCAAAAAGGAAATCAGAATAACTCTCTGGATCAAGACCAGAATTCTAGTATCCTAGCCTCTAATATTTCCACTCTCCAGAAATACATCCAGTTCCCTCTTGAACTCTTTTAGTTCACCATCACCACCTCCTTTGGCAGAGAGTTCCATAGTCTCACTGCTCTTACAGTAAATAATCCTCTTCTATGTTTGTGTAGAAACCTTCTTTCCTCTAGATGTAGAGGATGTACCCTCGTCACAGTAACAGCCCTGGGTTATAAATAGATCATTGGACAGATCTCTGTACTGACCCCGCAGTTGTATTTTTGGTAAACTAAATAATCCTAATTTTGCTAATCTTTCTGGGTACTGTAGTCCAAGCATTCCATTTATTACTTTAGTTGCTCTCCTCGGAACCCTCTCTAGCTCTGTTATGTCTTATTTACAGGAGACCAGAAATTTGCACAGTACTCCATGTGCAGTCTGGCTAGTGATTTGTAAAGTGACAGGACTATGCCTCTTTTGATGAAACCCATAATCTTGTTGGCCTTGACAGTGGTCATCTGACACTGGTTGTTAGAGATACGCTTACTGTCAAATAGAATTTCCAAGTAACACTTCTCCATATATCAGTTTTACCCAGTGTTTTACCATTTATTATGTACTGGTGCCTTGTATTATTCATTCCCCTGTGCATAACCTTACATTTATCAGTGATAAACCTTATTTGCCAAATCTCTGTCCAAGCCTCCAATCTATGCATATCTATCCATATCCATATGTTTGCGTTAATTACTTTACACAGTTTAGTATTATCTGCAAAAAAATATTTTACTGTGCAAGCCTTCTACAAGATCATTAAAAAATATATTGAAGAGAATAAAGCCCAATACAGCCCATTTGGTACCCTATTAGTGATTGTGACCCAATCTGAGTGTATACCGTTAATAACCACCCTCCATTTTCTCCCAGTCCACTGATCATATAAAATGATTGATTTATTTTGACAGGACCATATCATAGAGCCGTGCTGATAAGGCATTATACACTTATTTTCAATGAGGTACTCGAAGATAGCATCTCTTTGAAAACTTTCAAACAGTTTACCCACAACAAATGTTAAACTCACCGGCCTATAGTTTTCAGGCTCTCTTTTTTTACCCCTCTTTGAATATTTGCACCTCATTTGCTAAACGTCAGTCCTGTGGAACACTCCGTTATAACGAGTCCTTCAACATGAGAATATGGATCTTTCAATTCCATTACATATTTCTCTTAGAATCTGGGCATATGTGCCATTTGGACTCAGTGATTTGTCTATTTTAATAATTTTTAAGATGCTGCTGCGCTGTCTTAATAAATACTTGCAGTTTACAAGAAATAACACCTTTGAGTCATCTTTTTACTGTTGTGCCGTTCCTTTGCTATTTCTTTTAGAAATTTTCTAAAACAGACATTTTAGGACAGCTGACATGTCCTCTTCAAGGCTAGGGCTACATGGAAAATTTGAATTCGCACATCCTATGGCCAAAGACACAATGGAAGTGAATGTGGTTGTGTTGCCACTAGAGATGAGCGAGCACTAAAATGCTCGGGTGCTCGTTTTGAGTAACAAACCCCATTGAAGTCAATGGGAGGCTCGAGCATTTTTTGCAGGGGACCAAGGCTCTGCCTAGGGAAGGCTGGGTGAAAACCTGGAAACCTCAGAAAATGATGGAAACACCACCGAAATGGACAGGAAACAACAGGGGCAGCATGCATGGATGCCTCTGAGGCTGCCTAATCCCACCATTACCCCAAATTCTCCTGCAACAGCCTGGTGGTTACCCTCATGGCAATTGAGCTCACCCAGACCAAGAAAGGCGAGGCACATGCCCATCACATGTTAGGGAAGCACCCAACTAGGTGCAACAAAGGTCCATCACCCATGCCCATGCTGGCACTGCTCTCCTATCCCCAGCCACACAATGCAGGCATAAGCCTGACACAGCATGGCGGTGACACCAACAAGTGACCAAGTTAAATGAGGTAGCAGGTGAGCCACCCAAAAATTTAGCCTGATGCAGCATGGCGGTGACAACAGAGTGACCGAGTTAGACTAAGGTAGCAGGAAGTAAAGCACGGATGGTAATTCGAAGGAGGAGGAGGAGCGGTTGGAGGAAGAGGGATAGTAAGTCTGAGAAACAGTGACTGAGGTAGGCCCCGCAATCCTCCAAGTGGGCAGTACATGAGCGGCCCCAGGGTCAGACTCGGTCACAGTGACCGAGCTACACGACGGTAGCAGGTAGAGCACATAAAAAAATTTAGCGTGGCCCTGTATGTGGACGTTGAGGACCTGGAGGCTGTCTCCTTGAGAAATGCTCAGGGTGGCCGGGCTCGACGGCGGACCCTTTTCGAGTTATCGATTGTTGAAATGTTGGCTTACTTCAAGTTTAGTATCTGTTCTTATCAGTTGCTGTGGTTGTTGGTGGTAAAGTGGTGAGCATAGCTGCTTCCCAAGCAGTTGACCCGGGATCGATTCCCGTCTATCGCATTATGTGGCCCTGCGGAAAAATTGATTGGAGAGAGGGCCTGTAGGTGGACCTCTGGAAAATTGTTTAGAGAGAGGGCCTGTAGGTGGACCTCTGGAAAATTGTTTAGAGAGAGGGCCTGTAGGTGGCCCTCCGGAATAATTGTGGTAAAAGAGTGCCAGTTGGACCTCTAAAAAATTGCGTAGGAGGAGTAGAGAAGAGGAATCGAATACATAAGTAATGTTAATCTTTAGCTGCTTTTCTTCCTCCTTCTTCCTCTTCTTCCCCTTCTTCCTCTTCCTCCTTCTTCCTCTTCCTCCTTCTTCCTCCTTCTTCCTCTTCCCCTCGTTCCTCTCCTCCCTTCCTCCCCTTCTTACCTCTTCCTCCTTCTTCCTCCTCCTCCCGTTCTTCCTCCTCCTCCTCTTCCTCCTCCTCCCTCTTCCTTCCCTCATTTCCTTCCTCCTTCCTCTTCCTCCTTCTTCCTCTTCCTCCTTCTTTCCTCTTCCTCCTTCTTCCTCTTCTTCCTGCTTCCTCCTTCTTCCTCTTCTTCCTCTTCTCCTTCTTCTCTTCCTCTTCTTCCTTCCTTCTTTCCTCTTCCTCCTTCTTCCTCTTCCTCCTTCTTCCTCTTCCTCCTTCTTCCTCTTCTTCCTCTTCTTCCTCTTCTTCCTCTTCTTCCTCTTCTTCCTCTCTCTTCTTCCTCTTCCTCCTTCTTCCTCTTCTCCTTCTTCCTCTTCTCCTTCTTCCTCTTCCTCTCTTCCTCTTCTTCCTCCTTCTTCCTCTTCCTCTTCCTCCCTTCCTCCTTCTTCTCTTCCTCCTCCTTCTTCTTCCCCTTCTTCCTCTTCCTCCTTCCTCTTCCTCCTTCTTCTCTTCTCCTCCTTCTTCTCCTCCTTCTTCCTCTTCCTCCTTCTTCCTCCTTCTTCCTCCTTCTTCCTCTTCCTCCTCCTTCCTTCTTTCCTCCTTCCCTTCCTCTTCCTCCTTCCTCTCCTCCTCCTTTCCTCTTCCTCCCTTTCCTCTTCCTCCTTCTCCTCTTCCCTCCTTTCCTCTTCCTTCCTTTCCTCCTTCGCTCCTTCCTCCTTCCTCTTCCCTTCCCTTCCTTCCTCCTTCCCTTCCTCCCTTCTTCCTCCTCCCCTTTCCTTCCTCCCTTCTTCCTCTTCCTCCTCCTTCTTCCTTCTTCCTCCTTCCTCTTCCTCCTTCTCTTCCTCTCCTTCCTCCTTCCTCCTTCCTCTTCTTCCTCTTCCTCTCATACGCGCTGAGAAACAGACCGGAGGGTGCTCTGGCTATCAAGCGACGTATCTTCCTCCACCGTCTCTTGTAACAAGCGCAAAGCATCCGACTTCATGCTGAGCAGTGAGTTTTTTCAACAGGCAAAGCAGTGGGATGGTGAGGCTGATAATGGCGGCATTGCCGCTGACCATCTCTGTTGACTCCTCAAAGTTGCTCAACACCTGGCAGATATCAGACATCCACGTCCACTCCTCATTGTAGACTTGAGGAATCTGACTGACCTGACTACCAGTTCTGGTGGAAGTTGACATCTGGCAGTCTACAATCGCTCTGCGCTGCTGGTAAACTCTGGATAACATGTTTAATGTTGAATTCCATCTTGTGGGCACGTCACACAACAGTCGGTGAGCGGGCAGTTGTAGGCGGCGCTGCGCTGCCATGAGAGATGCAGCATCTGTCGTCGACTTGCGGAAATGCGCACAGATGCGGCGCACCTTGGTGAGCAAATCAGACAGATTGGGGTATGTCTTGAGGAACCGCTGAACTATTAGATTGAACACGTGGGCCAGGCATGGCACATGTGTAAGTCTGCCAAGTTGCAGAGCCGCCACCAGGTTACGCCCGTTGTCACACACAACCATGCCTGGCTTGAGGTTCAGCGGTGCCAGCCACAAATCCGTCTGTGCCGTGATGCCCTGTAACAGCTCTTGGGCGGTGTGTCGTTTGTCACCTAAGCTCAGCAGTTTGAGCACCACCTGCTGGCGCTTACCCACGGCACTGCTGCTGCGCCTAGAGCTACCGACTTAAGGCGCAGTGCCCACGGATGGTAATTCACAGGAGGAGGTGGAGGCATAGTAGGTCTGAGAGACCGTGACCGAGGTAGGCCCCGCAATCCTCAGTGTGGGCAGTACATGAGCGGCCCCAAGGTCAGTCTCGGTCCCAGCCTCCACCAAGTTAACCCAATGTGCCATCAGGGAGATATAGTGTCCCTGCCCGGCAGCACTTGTCCACGTGTTCGTGGTTAGGTGGACCTTCTCAGAAACAGCATTGGTCAGGGCACGGATGATGTTCTGTGACACGTGCTGGTGTAGGGCTGGGACGGCACATCTGGAAAAATAGTGGCGGCTGGGGACCAAATACCGAGGGGCAGCCACCGCCATGAGATTGCGAAAGGCCTCGGTCTCTACCAGCCTATAGGGCAGCATCTCCAGGCTCAGCAATTTGGAGATGTGGACGTTGAGGGCTTGGGCATGTGGGTGGAATTGTATTTCCTCTTGCGCTCCAGCGTCTGCTGTAAAGACAGCTGAACGCTGCGCTGGGACACATTGGTGGACGCTGTGGAGGATCGTGGAGGCGAAGGTGTGGTTTTCCGGCGGGAGGCGCTCATGCCGGGGTCCTGGGCAGGGGGTTGACTAGCAGAGGCAGCGAGTGACACAGGGGAAGGAGCAGTGGTGTGACCCGCAGGAGGTGAACGGCCTTGGTTCCATTGAGTGGGGTGTTTAGCACTCATATGCCTGCGCATGCTGGTGGTGGTTAGGCTAGTAGTGGTGGCACCCCTGCTGATCCTGGTGTGGCACAGGTTGCACACCACAGTCCGTCGGTCATCCTCACTTTCTTTAAAGAACCTCCAGACTTGCGAACATCTAGGCCTCGCCACGGGAGCTTCACTACGTGAAACAGTTGCTGCTGATGCACCAGCTCTGGCCCTGCTTCTCCCTCTGGCCACACCACTGCCTCTTCCAACCTGTTCTGATGCAGCACTCGCCTCCACCTCAGAAGCACTGTCTTCACTCGGCTTATCAACCCAGCTTGGGTCAGTTACCTCATCATCCTCCGATTCCTCAGTCTTCTCCCCCCTCGGACTTCCTGCCCTGACAACAACTTCACCACTGTCTGACAACCGTGTCTCCTCATCGTCCGACACCTCTTTACACACTTTTCCCACTAAGTCAACATTGTCATCATTATCATCGCCCACAGACTGTGACAGTTGGAAAACTTGGGCATCGGGAAAGAGGTCAGCAGCAACCTGAGAAGTGGTTTGTGACTCTGGGAAGGGTCCAGAAAACAGTTCCTCAGAGTATGCCGGATCGCATTCCAAATTTTCCTGGGAGGGGGCAGACTGGGGAGAAGGAGGTTGAGGTGGAGGAGCCAGAGGAGTGCTCCCTTGGGTAACGTGAGTGAACTGCGTGGAAGACTGACTGGTTGGACAAATTACTTGAAGCATTGTCCGCAATCCACGACATCAGCTGTTCGCACTGTTGTGGTTTCAACAGTACTCTACCACGTGTCCCTGTAAGTTGAGACATGAAGCTAGGGAGTGTAGCTCTGCGGCGTTCCCCTGCTCCCTCATCAGCAGGTACTGTCTCACACTGCCCAGGACCACGGCCTTTGCCTCCTGCAGTAATTGAATGCCCACGCCCACGCCCTCAACCCTTAGCCCTGGGGTTCAACATTTTCTGTATATAAGTGTATTATATAAAAAAAATAAAATAAAATGGGCCTGCTGTACTAAAACCCACAAACTTGTTCAATCTGAACAAGAAAATATATAGGTGGATAAGTTAGAGCAAAATTACGTATGTTATTACGTACTGTGCAGTATGGAGCAATTGCACTAAAGCTATTAGATTAGGCAGACTTGGTCTGCTTAAGTGCAACCCAGACAAATGTCGCACAGAGATTTTTGTAATGTAGCTGTATCAGTGAGAGCAAAAGACCTTTTTTAATTAAGTGACATACAGAATGTGTCACCTGGACAGAAAATACGGATTGTGTTTTGTATATAGGTGGATAAGTTAGAGCTAAATTACGTATGTTATTACGTACTGTGCATTATGGAGCAATTGCACTAAAACTATTAGATTAGGCAGACTTGGTCTGCTTAAGTGCAACCCAGACAAATGTCGCACAGAGATTTTTGTAATGTAGCTGTATAAGTGAGAGCAAAAGACCTTTTTTAATTAAGTGACGTACAGAATGTGTCACCTGGACAGAAAATACGGATTGTGGTTTGTGGTGACTGGACAGCTGAACTGTGACACACAGAATGGTTCCACACTGCTGTATGAAATGGATTTGTATCACTGAGATAAAACAATAAAAAAAAGGGTTATATATGGCGATAGCTGCACTACTAGTGCCAGCCAGCCCAGCCAGGAGACAAAAAAAATGTCTTGTAGCCCTTAGAAGGGCTGTTGGGTTCTTTTGAGATCACTCCTGCCTAACAGAGAACTAAATGCAGGCCCTAACACTCTCCCTGAAACGCAGCAGCTCTGTCCCTAACAACATCCAGACAGCATCTGAGCCGAGCACCGCGGGCAGTCACTAGTATATTCCAGGGTCACCTGATCAGGCCAGCCATCTCCTGCTATCAACATGTAAGGGCCCCACGTGATGCTGGGTGTACTGCAGAGTCTCCTGGCTTGTGATTGGCTGAGTTTATAGGCGGCAAAAACTCAAAATGCAGGAGATGCCATTTCCTCGAGCATGACGAGAAACTCGTCCGAGCAGCGAGCACTTACGAGTACCCTAATACTTGAACGAGCACCAAGCTTGGACGAGCATGCTCGCTCATCTCTAGTTGCCACCCACAAATTGCTAAAACTGGCACAGATTTGGGAAGAAAACCAAGTATGGCAGATTGCCATATGAACACATTCACATTCAATATGTTGCAATGAAAGCAATCCAATACTGAGATCTATGAACACATTACATGTTGCACAACCGTAGCTTTAAATGGGTTTTTGTCTCCATACCTAAATTCTCTCTGAAAGCTAAGCAGTGACACAATTTCCACTTTAATCACTTGATTACTGGGCTGGCTGCAGATTTTTCCACTGAAATCTGGAGCGATTGTGCTCCTGTGTCATCCTTTTAAGCTCCACATACAAGTGCTCATCCCCAATTATTGCTCCGATCCTTGCCCTTTGTCTGCTAAACCATTGTTACAAATTGGCTTACCCATGGTTTACCCATATACACTTTTAAAAACCCGTTTAGTATTGTTTTATCTTATATATCATATTTTTTGTATTTTGTTTACTTGTGCAGTTACATTTAAAAAAATATTAATCTAAAAGAAACATTTGAAATATGAAGCAGAAAGTTTAATATTAAATTAGTTTTAAATTGTTATACCATTTCTATTTGGCCTGGAGCTTAGACGTTAATGACATTGAAAAAAGTTTAAAAACTAGCATAATATTCAGCCAAGAAAAGATATGGCAACCGCATAATAAAACCACACATAAAGAAGGAATGCTATTTGGCATTTTGCTAAACCTTGTCTTCTATTAGCTGCTAATTTTTGCTCTTGCTTTTTGCATATGATGATTTTTTTTTCCCTTTCAAAATTATATTGCATGTTCTGACTACATGGTAATATTTGAGCACACACAATTCATATTAAAAATACATGAATACCCTAAAATGCAACCTCAGTTTTTCTACAGTAAACATGGGAACTGTTAAAATATAAAAAAAATATGGCTTTCAGAAAATAGAGATACTAAAATATGATTAAATAAATAAAACAATAGATATATTAGGTATCGCCATGTCCATAATGACATGCTCTATAAAAATATTACATGAGCTAACCACTCAGGCGAACACCGTAAAAAAAAAAAAAAAAAAACTGCCAAAAAAAGCGATTTTTGTCACCTTACATCACAAAACGTGTAATACCAAGAGAAAAATTGCATCTCTCTAAAAATATTGATGCAAAATACTGACCAAAATACAGTCTTGTATGGCAATGTTCACATGGTCAAAAGCTGACACTAATTCAGCAGCAAAAATGGGGGGTACTGTAGAATTACCCACATTACATTTAGAATGCTATCAAGAGCTTCTCATTTGCTCCAATGTAATAAAAAATGGATCATGTGCACATGGTACAGCTTATTTTTCCAGCTGGTTTGAAAAACGATTGAGAAGTGGCAGGTTATTTCTTTTGAAGCAGATTGATATTTTTGTATGGCCTCCACTGCTGGATTGCAGGGTGCTTGTAACCATGGACACAAGCAGTGTATAATTTGATGGAAAATTAATCTAGCCAGAAAAGGAAGCAATATGGACAATTGTAATACAGTAGTAAGTGACTTATATTAACTTTCTCTACATGAAATATATGTCAAACTGCAGATTTTGCTGTGTGAACCTCACCTGCACTGAACCTAGTGTGTAGCCTTAGTCAAAAATGTATATTCTTTTTGCATATAAAGTTTACTGATAAATGCTGCACTTTACCCTAAATCTAACTTATCTAAATAACAATATAAAGAATCCTGGGTGATTATCTGTAAAACAGAGTTCTGTAAATAATTTATTGGAATTGTCTTTTTTACTTTTGTGGCGCTATAGTTAGGACAGAATATTTAATATCCTTTCTCTCTGGCTGGTAAAGATATTGCAGTTTCTGACCCATGCTTAGTTACCAGAAGTCTAGCCATCTGTCCCTACACTTACTGTAATCATGTATGATGTATTATCATACATTCTGACTATAACAGCTTTTCGTATGAAAATAGAACTACAGTAAATATATCAAGATGTGTTTAAATCATTAAGTCAAATGTTTATAAATTTGACGGTCACTGAATAAATGAGTTTAGTATCAAGTGTTATGCAATTCAGCAATACATTAATATGCTTCATGTTGTATATCACAATACAAAGATATTTCATTTTTTTATACTCTTGGAGCTTAAAATATTTCTCTTCTGGTTACTATTTGCATTTTAGATAATAATGTTCTTATTTAAGAAGATGTTTAGAACACTTATACAATATTCAACTTCAATTGCAAACTTCAATATATTTTAGGATATAAATACGGAGCAGACAAAATCAGACACTGTGCATTTGAATCCAAAATCCTTGTTATTCCTTGTATCTTGATCCTACCCTAAATTTGTGCCTTGTTGGTTTAGCTGGGTTCCTATAATCCATCTGGACCTTGCTTTGTTCTTTAACTTTGTTGTTTTCCATTTCCTGAAGAATCTGTTTTTTTCTTTCTGGATCCTAGGACCTTCTTGTTATCTTTCTAGGCTCAGTATTGCAGATTAGTGTCAGTGTCACTTATTTTTTATAATCCATTACCTGACTGACATCGCCTTCATTTTTTGTGACATCATTCATTTACTGTCATCAGTTTCGATCATCTGTGAGTTTCTAGTTCTGTATATTTAACCTCTTCAACCCCCAGGCCAGTTTTCACCTTCCTGCCCAGGCCAACTTTTGCAAATCTGACATGTCACTTTATGTGGTAATAACTTTAGAACACTTTTACTTATCCAAGCCATTCAGAGAGTTTTCCCGTGACACATTGTACTGCATGTCATTAATTTGAGTCAATATATTTCATCTTTAGTTATGAAATAATTCAAAATATACCAAACATTTGAATAAATTCACAATTTTCAAAATTTCAATTTCTTTGCTTTTAAAACAGAAAGTGATACCTCATAAATTTATTACTTAACACTCCACTTATGTCTACTTTATGTTGGCATCATTTTGAAAATGTAACTTTATTGTTTAGGACTAGAGATGAGCGAACGTGCTCGTAACGAGCACTGTACCGCTCGGCTCCCCTGTGCTCGCATGGGCGCAGGCGGCCGCTTCCTTCCTCCTCACCCGCAGGGGAGCCGAGCGGTACAGTGCTCGTTACGAGCACATTCGCTCATCTCTATTTAGGATGTTAGAAGGCTTAGAATTTTGGAAGCAATTCTTAAAATTTTTAAGAACATTTTGAAAACCCACTTTTTAAGGACTAGTTCAGTTATGAAGTCACTTTGTGAGGCTTACATAGTAGAATCCACCAATAAATGACCCCATTTTAGAAACTACACCCCTCCCAGTTATTTGAAACTGATTTTCAAACTTTGTTAACACTTTGGGTATTCCACAAGAATTAATGGAAAATGGAGATGAAATTTCTAAATTTAACTTTTTTGGCAGATTTTCCATTTTAATCCATCTTTTGTAACACATCAAAGCTTAACAGCCAAACAAATCTCAAGATCTATTACCCTGATTCTGCAGCTTACATAAACACCACACATGTGGTGGTAAACTGCTGTATATGCACATGACAAGGCACAGAAGAAAAGCAGTTTTTGGAAGGAAGTTTTTGCTGGACTGGTTTTTAGACCCCATGTCCCATTTGAAGGCCCCCAAATGCACCCTAAAAAAACTTAGTCACTGCTGGTACACTATCTCTGAATTCTTTCGGAGTCATAGCCACAATGTCTCTAACCTGGAGGATCCCCGATGGGAGCTGGAGAGCCTTGAACGTGTGGACAAACCAATCCCATACCTTCCATGTTTGTTTCATTATGGCACTGAAATCAGGGCAAGGCAGGATGGGCCTATCAGAAAGAAGCATAGCCCTAAAAGAAGAGCCAGAAAGTGCATTCTCAATAAGAATCCAAGGCTTGTGAGATGGTTCCCTCAGCCAATCTAGCGCTCTACATAAATGTATTGCTCTCATGTATGACTCTGGATCAGGGAGCCCTATTCCTCCATATTTTTTTGGCTTGGACAGAGTTTGAAAGGAGATCCTACTCCCCTTCCCTTGCCAAATAAATTTGCGGATAGCGCTATTTAAGGTAAGGAAGTATGACCTGGGTATCAATATGGGAAGTACCTGCATCAAGTAAGATAACCTGGGTAAAATAAGTGACATTACCAATTTTTCCTCCCAAACCATGACAAAGTAGGGGTATCTAAGGCATCCATTTGGGAGACAAGAGACTGCAACAAAGGTTTATAATTAAGTGCAAATAAGTCATTTAGTTGGGGAGTCAGCTTGATACCCAAATAGGTGAGATGTTGGGAAGTCCAATTGAAAGTGGAATCAAGTTGGAGTGTTGCTACTGTAGCAGGAGAGATGCCAAGGTGGAGAATCTGAGACTTAGAAGGGTTGACCTTAAAATTAGACACCAAACCAAATGAGAGCAACAGATCTGAGACTATTGGCATGGCCTGGATAGGGTTAGTAATGATGAGCAATAAGTCATCAGCAAACGCTGCTAGCTTAAATTCATGACCTCCAATCTGTTCTCCTAGATCAGCTATTGTTTTGTTTGACTTTAAAGTCTATAGCACAGACAGTTTTTTTTCATGCAATTTAGCATGCATTAACCGTTAGGATACCAGAGGTTTTTTAATTTTTATTTTTCTTCCCCATCTTTCTTGAGCCATATTTTTTTCTCCATTAATGTAGCTGTATGAGGGCTTATTTTTTGTGGTACAAATTGTACTTTCTAATGCCATCGTTTAATATGGCATACAATGTAGTGGGAAGCAGGAAAAAATTCCAAATGTGGTGAAATTGTAAAAAAAAACAAACGTTTTACGGGTTTTGTTCCCATTGTGTTCAATTTGAGGCAAAACTGACCTGTGCCCTTTATTCTATAGGTCAGTAAGATTACAATGATACCACATATGTATAGGTTTTTATGTCTAAGTAGTGTAAAAATAAATGTAAACTTAAAATATATATATATATATATATATATATATATATATATATATATATCACCATATTCTGACCCCCCATATCTTTTTTATAGTTATATCTAATGAGCTTAGTGGGGGCTCATTTTCTGCAGGACAATCTGTAGTTTTTATTGATACCATTTTGGAATGTGTCAGACTTTTTGATCACATTTTATTAAATTTTTTTTGTAAGAGAAGTGATGAAAAAATTGCAAATTGGCCATTTTGACCCTTTTTTCCATTTGTCATTCGCCATATTGGAAATGTATTTTTAAATTTTAATAGTACGGGCACTTTCGGTTACGGTGATCCCTATGATTTATGTATTTTTTTATATATTCTACAGAAAAGGGGTGAGTTAAACTTTTATATTTTTTTTCATTTTTATATACAGTATTTTTAACAGTTTTATTAACTTTTTTGTTATGATTTTGAAACTCATATTTTTGCCTACAAGATCCATATTTTTTTAATTCTGAGCCATCATGGATTTTTTACATCCATTTATTGCCCAGAATTGCTAATTTCTTATGAAAGACTGCCTGCTGGCTAAAATAAGAATTGCAGCTTAAAAGTCCTTCGTCTCTTCAGCAAGACCAAGCACATTTAAATCAATTACTGGCCTCCTCATTGGCCACAGAGGATGCTGGTAAGGAGCCTTGAGGCGGAGTGTATAGGTTTTTCACCCTTTAGATACCGTGATCTAATTTTATCACAGCATCTAATGGCTTTAATTACTTTGATCGGCATTATTGCCAGTCGCAGTAATTAGCCACGGGTCTCTGGTGTTTGAAACAGTGGAGACCCACCAGCCCCATGTGAGCAGGCACCATATTTGCTCCAGTGCTGTACATGTAAGGCACTGGTAGCAAAAGGGCTAAAAACATGCTTTTCTGTTATTTTGTTCCCTTAGATATCTTTATAGGAGTTGAATATTGCCAGAAATAACACTCTTTTAAGATGTTACAATAAAAAAACATGCCCCAAAAACATACCACAAAACTGGTGAAAATTAGTGTTGAGCGATTTCATCCGGACTAAAATGAAATTTTATCTGAATTTCCGGGAAAATACGATTTTTCCCTGAATAGCGGGAAAAAAAACAAACATACTTACCTCATCCGTTTGAGTGCGAAGAGCCGGCCACCGCCCTCTTGATTGAAGATCTTGCACGAAATCTTGTGTGCGGTGATGTATGACATTACCACGTCAGCCGATGTGATGACGTTATCACGGGCTGCGTGAGATTTTGTGCTAGATCTTCAATGAAGATGGCTGCAGCCATCTCTTCGTTACACTGTAATATCAAGATCAGATACCGCGATCAGATATGAATGTGGCATCTGAAGGGTACAATGACAGGGGGAGGTGCAATCACCGCTCCCTGTCATTGCACCCACTAATTTCAAAGAAATGCTCTTCATGATAAAGTAATAAGCCAAGAAGCAAATATTTTTGTAAAATTCAGTGAAGCAGCCAAATCAAATTTTTGAATACTTTGCTCATCACCAAATGCTTTGTCCCATAAAAACACCAAAAATTCTATGTGTGAAGAAAGTTAAGATGGTCCAGAAAAGGCTATTAAGTTTGAAAATATTGTAACTAGAGATGAGCGAGTAGTGAAATATTCGAAAGTTCGAAATTCGATTCGAATAGACCGCGATATTCGACTATTCGACCGAATATCGAATCCCATTAAAGTCTATGGGAAAAAAATGCTCGCCACTTGGAAATCTCAATTCGACCACTTGGAGGTCACCAAGTCCACCCTGAAACCTCAGAAAAGGATGCCAACACTGCTGGAATGCAACTGGGACAGCAGGGGAAGCATGTCTGGGTGCATATAACGCGCCCAAGTCGCACTATTACGCCACTATCACAGCCTCTCAACAATACACTCCAAAGACAATATAACCTCTCTGTAAAGTGAGACCATACAAGGAAACCTTCTTTCCTCTACATTGCCATGGTCCCCAAGCCAAACTAGACAAAAAAGAAGATAAAATTCTGCACCCCTTAAAATCACGTTGCCTATGACAACCACAGATGGCATAGGCAAGGGGGAAAGCAATCAAGCCATCACTATTTTTCCCTCTGTGCCATCCCTGCCTTGCCCAGGCACATGTCCCAAAACATCATCCACGCCCGAGTAACACGGTTACTGCAAAAGGCCATTTGACCACCAACACTTTGGTTTGAGGCCGGGGATGCTACATCTCCCTGACAGCAAACTGGGTGAATGTTGTGGAGGCGGGGACGGGAAAACCTGCTACCCCCACCCAAGTTTTGGGCCTTGGTTCTGTCTGGATTTCCGCAACCCTTACAGACAGCTCGGCAAACCCCTCCTTCTCCTTCTAGATTTGTTAAATCTGTCCACCACCCAGTCAAGTCCACAAAGTCCAGTCTCGTCGATAGCCTGCAGAAACTGCAGGGACCTCACTCTGACCCTCCTTCCTCCCACCCTGCCAATGTTATCAACCCAGTGTTCCCACCCATGCAAGAATCGCAGGAGCTATCTGAGGATTTGTTTGTTCTGATGCCCAAACACTGGAGCAAGCTCCATCTCTAGCTGATGGTGGTGTGGAACGGGTACTAAAGTGTAAAATGATTAGGGACGATGATGAGACACAGTTGCCAGCAAGGGAGGCTGTTGGAGCAAAGTGAGGCAGTGTAAGAGGAGGTGGTTGAGTATGACGAAGTCAGTGACCCGACCTGGCCCAGTGTCATGTCTAGCAGGTAAAGCAGTGGGGATGTTGAGGGATGCGTAGGACCGCAAAAGGCAGGAAGAGGCCGTGGGCTGGCCAGAGGCTCATGGAGAAGGCAGGCTAGAGCCCGCAGGGCCGCATCTCTTCCCTATAACAGGCCCCCACACAAAGCTCTCCCATCGAGGGCTCTTAGGTCCTTGTTGTGAAAATATTTAATGAGTGCGCAAAGTTAGCTTGAGGTGAGCCCTCGAAAAAATTATATGGAGGCCCAAGAGGTCAGCCCTCGAAAAAATTAAGTGGAGGCCAAAGAGGTGAGACCTCTTAAAAATTGTATTAAGGCCCAAGAGGTGAGCCATAATAAAAATTGTTTGTAGGCCCAAGAGGAGAGCCATGATAAAAATTGCTTGTAGGCCCAAGAGGTGAGCCATGATAAAAATTGCTTGTAGGCCCAAGAGGTGAGCCATGATAAAAATTGCTTGTAGGCCCAAGAGGTGAGCCATGATAAAAATTGCTTGTAGGCCCAAGAGGTGAGCCATGATAAAAATTGCTTGTAGGCCCAAGAGGTGAGCCATGATAAAAATTACTTGTAGGCCCAAGAGGTGAGCCATAAATATATATATATTTTTTTTTTTTACGGAGCAATTCTACGGCAGTTAAGGAGGAGGAGGAGGAGGTGGAGGTGGAAATGGCACTTCATACAGATGGCACTTCACTTTTGGCTGCTTTCCACTGTTGGAGAAGCAAAGTCCGGGTCAATCCACTTGCTGTTCATTTTGATTAGCGTCAGCCTGTCGGCACTGTCGGTTGACAGGCGGCTGCGCTATCGGTTAATGCCCCGCTGCGCTGAACACCCTTTCTGATAGCACGCTGGCTGCAGGGCAGGCAAGCACCTCCAAGGCGTACAGGGACAGTTCCAGCCACGTGTCCAACTTGGAGACCCAGTAAGTGTAGGACGCCGAGGGATCGGGGAGGACAGGGGTACGGTCTGCCAGGTACTCCCGCAACATCCGCCGATACTTGTCCCTCCTGCTGATAGCGGGCCCCGCAGTGATGGAAGTTGCACGAGGGG
>ONZH01007122.1:0-69334 GCA_900303285.1 Rhinella marina | reverse complement strand
CAGAAAGTAATTAATTGCCTGGACTTATCTTTTAAAGTGGGTAGGGGAAAAACCCCTGATGGGGTATGGGAGTGACCTTCCCGCCCTCTCTTTGGTCACTCCCAAAAAACCTCACCCTATGGGTACCTTCACATGTGGCTGCGGGTCTGCTATGTAAAATCCACAGGGCATTTTTATACCGTTCACCAAACGGCGTTAAGTACTATGGTGCCGTCCCGGACATACGCAGTTCTGCGCTGAACTGGGTATTTGCGTCCAGCCCCATAGTACTGAAGGTGGCATAAAATCAGCCAACGATGCGCTGTGGATTTTAGGCAGCAGAGAACCCCAAAAAAGCATCCCATTGTAAAGGCACCCGTAAATAAGGCAAGTTAACCTGCCTTTCAGCAACTGTTTGTTGCTGTAACTAACTGTGGAGGTGTTTTATATCACAGCTGCAGGACAGCAGCCTCCGTGATATATACCCCATAGACAGCCTTATTCCACGCGTGACTGCATGAGAGGCGTGAAATCATTCGCACAGAGAAGAACCCCATCGAGATTTGCGGTGCGAGATTTTACTACTCTCATGATATCAACAAAATACCTCAAGAACAGTTAGTACCCGCTCACAAAACGGTGAGTAGTGTTCCTTGGCACGGGTGCCAGGGATAGAACCCCACGGCTATAGTTCACAAAAGGTGAAATCCCCACTTTGTGAAGCATAGTCGTAGGGATTATTTTAGGGATGGTACTGTTCTTGGGGTATGGGTTGGACGGTGCACCGGTGTGAGGCATTAAGCTGGCATGGAGATGTTAAATGGCCAACACACCATGGGCATTAAATTTGGAGATGGGGTTCTGTTTATTCAAATGTATCCGAATTAAGTAGGGAATTTTTAAGGTGATTTTGTTTAATTTGGGGTCTAAGGGGGGAATATTACTTAATAAGTTAAATTACGGATTTTTACGTTGGGCACATATTTGGATTCTTAAGGTCATTTTCATGGACACACGGATTGCCATGCAAGACGGGTGACTGATGACTTAATCATTCACATCAGGCAGGGGGGTGGTATAATCCGATGTAATCCAGGCACGATTCATCTTTATAAAAGTCAGCATCTCAACACTGTGGCAAGAGAGCCTCGTTCTTTGCAGTGTTACGATGTTACCCGCCACACTGAACACCCTCTCTGACCCGACACTACTGGCTGGGCAGGACAGCAGAGCCAAAGAAAACTCTGCTAGTTGAGGCCAAATGTCCAGTTTCTCTGCCCAGTACTGCACGGGGTCGGTGACACTTTGGGGCAGGGTACAATCCAGGTAGGCAGTGACCTGGTGGGTGAGCTCATGCTGGTCCACGCCATGAGTCAGGTGTTGTGTCCCCTCTTCAGCAGCTGGCTGAATGAAATCGCTCATCAGCGATTGGAGGCTGTAGCGACTTCTCACACCTCCACTAGTGGTGGTGGTAGTGGAGCGCCTGACTCTTTTCTCTCACTATTTTTTTTTCTCACCCTATCTCCCCCTAGATGTCACAATTTTTTTTTTATATGACTTCCTCTCCCTATCTCTACCTATCTCTTGCTTTCTCAGCCTCTTTCCCTATCTATCACCTTAACTTCTATATCTAGCTTTCTCTTCCTCTCTCCTGCTTCTCTCACTAACCCTTTCTATTTCTTCTCTATCTCTCCCTGTATCTATCTACTTGTTTGACTTTCTATCTATCTATCTATCTATCTATCTATCTATCTATCTATCTATCTATCTCTTTTCCCTCTCTATCTATGGAGCTCCTTTCTCTCGGATGTCTGAAGACGCACTGGCAAAATGTCAGTGCGCTCAGGCACTTCCGGGGCTGTGGGGGTGACGTCACACATCTTGTTTTTCACAGAAAACCAGGATACAAGGGATTATAGGAGTAATAATCCCTTGTATCCTGGTCTAGTCTGTGAAAAAAGTACAGTTTTGCGTCGCCGTTTTTTTTTTTTACCAGATTCGTTATGAATCGGGTTCGTTACGGTTCGATTCGCTCAAAATAACGGCGACGCAAAATATATGCATATTTGAGAATGTACACTAATGCGTACGCTAATACGTGTACACATTAGTGAACATTCTCAAATATGCGTATATTTAGGGTATGGAATATGGCATATTCCATACCCTAAATATACGCATAGTTGAGAATGTTCGCTAATGTGTACGCATTTTATGAATTCATACGCATTAGCGTACGCATTATCGTACATTCTCAATAAATATGCGTATATTTTGCGTCGCCGTTATTTTAACCAGATTCGTTACGAACTTTCTCAAAATTCGGTTCTGTGACGAACCGAACTTTTGGGAAAGTTCGTAACGAATCTGGTTCGTTACGGTTCGGTTCGCTCATCCCTAATTTTAAACAATTTTTGTGTCATTTTATTTTAGCATTTTTGTTTCATTTTTTATATCCGGGAAAATGTTGAGAAAGGGAATAAATAGTCTATTTTTCACATTTTTGTACTTTGTTTTAATAGCAAACGTGCAAAAAAAAATAAAATAAAATAGTCACTGGTGACATGTCTACAAGCTGTAGCGTGGGCTAGTAGTAGTGTTTTTTTTATTATTTTTTATTTTGTCTTTTTTTTTTTTTTACTCACTAACTCACTCACTGCAGAGCTGATCTGGGTCTGCTGTTTCCTGATCTGCCTATACATCAATGGGGAAGACAGGGATGGTAAACAACCATCTATGCCTTCTCAATAGCTAGCCATGCATTTACTGACAGGAAGCCAGTCTCCTCTTTTGCAGCTGTTAACTCTGTGAGGACATTCAGAAATATCCTTGTAAAGTTAAATGTGGACTACCCTGATGTTTCCAAAATTCTACATTAAGAGTAGCTACAAAAGTCACTAGAGGGCTCAGTCTTTGGGCCCTTGCACATGACCGTATGCGCTCCGAGACATACGGTCCGTGAGCGGGCCATATGTCCCGGAGTGGCATAGATCGTGGGCACGGGAGCGCACAGCATCATAGTTTACTATGATGCTGTGCACGTCGGGCCGCCCACGGGACTATTGTCCCGCACTCATAAGATCATGTGAGTGCGGGACAATAGTCCCGCGGGCGGCCCGACGTGCACAGCATCATAGTAATCTATGATGCTGTGCGCCCCTGTGCCCACAATCTATGCTGTACTAGGACATATGGCCTGCTCACATGTCTCGGAGCGCATACGGTCGTGTGCAAGGGCCCTTTCTGTGTATTACTTGAACAATCTAGTCATTTCAATGGGTACTATGTAATACTTCTATTCCTTTGTGACGTGTAAATGAGCATATACCGGCATCTGCTTGCAGGGGATTCCGGCAGCAGGACATGTTTTGGGTGTTTTATATAACAATAAAACCATAGAATTTTGTATTCCCAATTTAGCTCGTTTCTTTTCCAACATTTCTGCAAATTGTCATGTCTTGCAGTCAATAACCCGGGTTCACTTAGTTTTGAAACTGTCACCTGAAAGCAATTGACTTCTGATACTGTATTAAGTCAGTTTCAGAGAAAATGTGACCTTGTTGCCTTGTAGCAACCAATTAGAGTTCAGTTCCCATTTCTTGGACTCCTGACTGAACGGCTAGTGATTCCCAAAGTGGGTTCAGCAGAACTCCTGGAGTCTCATGCCATGTCTTCGGGGTTCTGTGGAATCTTTCCTGGTAATGGTAGTAGTCTGTCAAAGTGGTTTCATCATTAATGCCTTTGTCTGTTGCTGACAAGGTCTGCCTTATGCTCTGGAAGCAGGGGTAACAGCAGTGTTCTTACAGATGCAAGTTCACCAGACCACCGGTGTCATGCCTGACTAAGTGAGTGTGTAAAGCAGATAATGACAGCTGCTCATATAATGTACAGTGCCCAGCATGCTTAGGTGCCATCTCATTAATGTTGAAGCTGAGTGTTTTTAACCACATGATGCCCAATATATACAGTGCCAGAAAAAAGAACACACATGGAAAACATTAAGGTACAAAAAAAGTCTATTTTACAATATGCCAATGCTGGAGAGTGTTATATGTATTGATCAAATTTCCAAGATCCTTACTTTACATACAGATATTCTACAGTTGGAAAATAAGTTTCTGTAGTGCATTATGGCGTTGACAGAGGTCAGAGGAGGGCACTTACACATGTAGAGTGGGTTCTCGATGGTTTAAGCAGACAGATGCACCCCAAGATCTCTGTTTAAGAAGAGCTGCTGTGTCAGAAAGGACAGTCACAACATCACTAAATGGTTCTAGAGTAGCTTGTGTACTGAATGCCTGGACTATAATAAACCATCAGCTTGAAGTAGGACTGCATTCATGCACTCCACTAGCTTGTTTGCCACTGACCTAGCATCACTGACAAGAGTGCCTACACTGGTGCTACAAGAGAACACATTGGAGGCATGAATGGTAAACAAAAGTGTTCAATCATGAAAGCATCTGCCTTGGTACTAATGATGGCCACATCGGAGATTCCAGGAGGGCTGGAGAGAGCCAATTACCATTATGTGTAGTTTAGAGACACACAGGACCAAAACCAGGTGTTGTAGTGAGAGTGGCCATTAACTACCATGGCCATTTCCATCTGGTAATTGTGGAGGGAACATTGACCAGCCTTTGATATGTCTAGGACATTGTGGAACCAGTCCTACTGCCTTTTTTGACAAAAGTAGGAGACATGGTGTTCCAAAAATATATCACCTGTTCTGCTATGCAAAGTGCTCTTAAAGGTATCCATCAGCATACCTGACCATTTGAATCACCATATATCTCCAAAATCAAGAATGTCTTTTACTGGATGCGTTGATAGATCTTCTATGCGTAGCAGTCGACGACCACCTTTACTGAACTACAGGTTCAAATTGAAAGAGCTTGGAAAGACTTAACACAGGAGGATATCCTGCATCTGTATGACCGTTACCATGCTACAGTGGCAGCCTGTATCACAGCCAGGGAAGATGGCACCCAGTATTAATTTAACCCTGCCTCAACATATACCCTGCTGCAGAACCCAAAATAAAGAGTGCATCAACTTGGTTGATGGTGAGACAGTTGAATTTAGGGATGCATCTGCGGCCGCTGGGCATATGTATAAGTACCTGATGCTCCTAAATTAATTAATGCTGACAGCATCACATCGTTAAGTACTTGGCCATTGGCCATGAGGAGGGCTTAGGGCGGCTTCCTGTTCATCGGCCTACTTGGAAATTTCCCTATCGGGTCTATTGCCAATTTGCTCCTAGAGGGGGACCTGTTATACATTTTTCATTTTGGATCAGGAGATTCAAGTTACGCCACTGACTTTTGACTCATTACTTCTACAGCCCATCCCTACCCTCTATAGAAGAAAAGAAACCCAGCTATCCTGTAGCTTCCACCAATACTGTGTCTGAGGCTGACCTATTTGCCCACATTACTGTAGACTTCTGCAGACTTTAGCCATGAAACCTTAGACCAGACACCAAAAATAGATTCAAACCTCAGAACGGAACCCAACATTAACAGGGTTGATCAAACATGTAGTTTTTTTAATCTGCTTAGATTATTATAAACTAATAAAAGTAGCGGTACATTACTGATCTCCGCTTCTCGCTTTACAATCAATAGTGGTCACATGACTGGTTTGACAGGGACTTGTAAGTACAGAAACCAGAAAGAAAACAGGAAGCAGCGGAAGGAAAGTGGCAGGGATCAGAAAGATATCACTTTATTTTTTATGAAATTCTAATCAGTTTTCAAAAATACATTTTACATGGGTGCACAATCCCTTCTTAATACAGAATCCAGATAAAACCCCAAAATAATACAGACCTCCATATAGACCCCAAAAATAATATTAACCCTCAGACCAGACTCCAAAAAATGATCTCCAGAAAGACCTAAAAATCAATATAGACTTCCAGACCACAAAATTAATACAGACTCCCAGACTAGACTTCAAAATGAATACAGACCCCTCCAAATTAACAGAACCCCAGACCCCAAAATTAAGACTCCCAGACCACACCCAAAAATTAACACAGACACCTAGACCCTTAACATGAATACAGACCTCAGATCAACCCAAAAATTCATACTGACCCAAAATTACATCCCAGATAAGCCCAAAATTAATTGAGACTGCAAATAAACCCCCATATCAGACCCCAGATTTATACAGAACAAAATTTATACTTATCACAGATCAGCCCCCAGATTAGACTCCAAATCAGCTCCCAAATTCATTCAGATCTCAAATCAGACCCCAGATTTATATAGAACCCATATCAGCCCCCAAAATTTTACAGAACCCATATTCATAAGACCCAAGATCAGCCCCTAACTTTATACAGACCGAAAATCAGCCCCAAATTTATACACACCCCAAATCAGACCCCGAAGTGCAGATCTCAGACAGGCAAAAAAATACATACTTCTTTATGTCCTGAGTGGTTCTGGCACTACACTCTTGCTGCAGTGCTATTGAGGTGCCAGTGATGCACTGTGCCCTGACTTCACACAGCGTCAGGTCATAGTGCAAGCCAAGGGCGTGCTAGGCTAAAACATTTGGGGCCTGGGTCCCTGATGTTTCCTCCCAGGCCCTGAATGTCCTGCCTGCCAGCTAGATACAATTGTATTGCTGTCCTCAGGCAATACAATCGAATCTAAAGCACTGCACCGAAGTGTAGGACCTGTGGAGACATCACAGGTCATGCGATCGGTGCAGTAGCTGAGAAGGACCTGCAATGATTTCACTGGTCACATATCATCATGTGACCAGTGCAGGAGAGGCTCCACAGTGAAGAGAAGTCTAGGGGAAGAAGCTCTGCTGAGGTCTGCAATAAGGAGAGGTAAGTGAAGGGAGAGGCAGAGTAATGCTGGGAGTTGTAGTTATTTAACTGGGACTGTATGTTAGGGCTGAAGAGAGGGATTTTATTTACATGGGACTGAATGTTCAGTTGTTGATGATATTTACATGGGACTGTGTTGGAGGGGTCTGTGGGAGGGGATGATGTTATTTCATGGGAGGGAATTTTGGAGGGGGCTGTGGGAGGAGGTGATGTTATTTACATGGGACTGTATGTTGGAGGGGCTGAAGGGAGTGATGTTATTTACCCTGGACTGTATATTGGAAGAGCTGAAGGGGGGAGTGATGTTATTTACATGGGACTGTATGTTGGAGGGGCTGAAGGGAGGGGAGTGAATTTATTTACATGGGACTCTACGGTTGAGGGAGGGAAAATAATTTTATTTACATGGGACTGTATGGTGGAGGGGCTGAGGAATCATCATTGCTGAGGGCACTAAAGGGAGGAATATAACTACAGGGGGCATTATAACAGGAGGGGGCGATATAAATACTGGGGCACTGTAGGGGTATTATAAATCCAGGGGACATTATATATGTTCTTATTACTACTGGGGGCTCTATAGGACGGTCTTATAGATCCGCCTTATTTCTACTAAAAGCACTATGGGGGATCTTATTACTACTGAGGGGTCTGTAGAGAGCTTTATTACCACTGGGGGAATAATAGGGGGCCTTATTTCTTACGGGCACTCTATAAGGGCATTATTAATACTGGAGGGCTCTTCTGCTAATAGGGGGCACTCTTGTGGAGCATTATCCCTGTTGGTGGCACTGTAGGGGGCAGTATTACTAATGAGGGCATTCTAGAAGGGAATTACTATTGATGGGACTATAAGAAGCACTATTACTATGGGGGGCACTAATATTTCTTAAGGATAGTATTTGGGGGTATTGGGGGCCGATCGAGCAGCAGGATAACACTGTGGGGACTCCAGGTTGGGGGATGAAGAAATGTGAGGAAGATAAGATGTCCGTGTGTCACACTCTGCAGAGACGAGGCGCGGCTTAAAGAAGTTGTACGAACCAAATGGAGAAGATGACACAGAAGATCTACATCAGAGGAAATGTCACCTAGGAGGCCCTGGATGTAACAGGTATGTGCTGCTGCAGAAGGGGGGGCAGGTGGTCGACTTAGAGAATTGCACCATATTCATTGGGGCTTGGGCCCCGGATCTTTGACACCCTAGCAACGCCCCTGGTGCGAGCCTATGCACAACATGTCCTGAAGTTGTACACTGTCAGGACCCTGTACAGTGCCAGCAGCCAGAGAAGAGGATCAGGAAGTGGTAAGTAATACCAGTGCCAGCAATACTATATTCACTGCTTCATCCGAAGTCGCTTTATTCAAAACTTTGGAATAATACTGTACAAAGATTTGTCTCCATACAGTATTAGAATGTATAAGCTCTGATGAGCTGAAGTAATTCATTGAATAACTTTGGTACTAGTTGGAACCGAAGCTGAGTTCGGTTTCAAGTTTTAAAGTTTTAAAAATCAACTACCAACATTATTCAATGAAGTCACGTGTGACTTTGTGAGTAACTTACTTCGGCTCATCAGAGCCCATACCTTCTAATACTGTATGGAGACAAATCTCCGTACAGTATTATTCTGAAGTTTTGAACAAAGCGACTCTGGATGAAGCATTCGAAGCTCACTTCGCTCAACACTAATTCCTGATAATATCTTTAGGATAATTAATAGGCTAACTAGGGAGTTAATATGAAAAAATGGGAATGCAAGGATAAGTAAAGAGGATATACAGTGTCCTGTGGGGACAGCCAAAATGGAAGTTATACTTTTTGGCTGCTCAAAGTACAGCTATAATAGCAGTTGGTAACTCTGGATTTCAAAGGACACTTTTGAATAGCGCACCTTGGGAAGACACAGGTCTGAACATGATGGGAATGCTGCAGATGGGATTAAAAGTTGACTTTTTTCAAGTTGATTTTTTTTTAGAACCTTTACAGAAATTGGGTATTTACTAGTGATGAGCGAATCGAAGCGGCAATATTCGTGATTCGCACGAATATTGCCCGCTTCGGCTCGGCTCGGCATCCCGAGGCAGCGCGGACTCGTGATTATTCGTGCGTCACTGCAAGTTTGAAATGCCCGTTTTTTTCAGCCAATCAGCATCAAAGGGAAGCCTGTGGGAACACCTGCTGTAATGTAACAGCCCCTATACCTCCCCAGCAGTGATTGGCTGGCAGTGACATGTGACCTAAATTTACATAAGGTAGGGACCTGCAGCATCAGCCTCATTGTGCTTTGGGAAGGAGAAAAGACAGACAGTGTTAGCTAGTGTAGTGTGTGCAGCAAGCAGTTAGTTAGGAGTTAGGTTAGGAAGCCCCAACAGTCCTTTTAAAGACTATACTCTGAAGAACAGTATACAGTATATACTGTAAGCCTGTATTCTGAGTAGGATAGGAAGCCCCAACAGTCTTTTTAAAGACTAATTGATTCTGTGAAGAAAACTATGCAGTATATGCTGTAAGCCTGTATTCTGTGCAGGATAGGAAGCCCCAACAGTCTTTAAAAACGAATTGATTCTGTGAGAAAAATTCAGTATATGCTGTAAGCCTGTATTCTGTGCAGAGCTGTGCCTGGTACACCTTGTCCAGCCACATAGCTCAAACTATACATCTGTAAACAGATATATTCCTGTGCATGACTGTGCAGTGACTAGGGTATACATTTCATCAGGCTGCTATATACCTCACAGTCTATAGATACCGTATTGATCTGTAGATTCTAGTTTTAATTGCGCAAACTGCGTACCATTTTTTTGGGATAGGTCTGAAAATAATTTTACCTGCATATCTATCTATATTGTCCGTTGAATTTTACTGCTCTGTTATACACGGTGCAGTGAGTTGGGAAAAAGATTTCATCAGCCTGCTATATACCTCACAGTCTATAGATACCGTATTGATCTGTAGATTCCAGTTTTATTTGCGTAAACTGCGTAAATTTTTTTTTTGGGATAGGTGTGAAAAATAATATTACCTGCGTATCTATATTGTCCGTTGAATTTCACTGATCTGTAATACACGGTGCAGTGAGTTGGGAAAAAGATTTCATCAGCCTGCTATTTACCTCACAGTCTATAGATACCGTATTGATCTGTAGATTCCAGTTTTATTTGCGCAAACTGCGTAAATTTTTTTTTCGGGATAGGTGTGAAGAATAATATTACCTGCGTATCTATATTGTCCGTTGAATTTTACTGCTATGTTATACACAGTGCAGTGAGTTGGGAAAAAAATTTCATCAGCCTGCTATATACCTCACAGTCTATAGATACCGTATTGATCTGTAGATTCCAGTTTTATTTGCGCAAACTGCATACATTTTTTTTTGGGATAGGTGTGAAAAATAATATTACCTGCGTATCTATATTGTCCGTTGAATTTTACTGCTCTGTAATACACGGTGCAGTGAGTTGGGAAAAAAATTTCATCAGCCTGCTATATACCTCACAGTCTATAGATACCGTATTGATCTGTAGATTCCAGTTTTATTTGCGCAAACTGCGTAAATTTTTTTTTGGGATAGGTGTGAAAAATAATATTACCTGCATATCTATATTGTCCGTTGAATTTCACTGATCTGTAATACACGGTGCAGTGAGTTGGGAAAAAAAATTTCATCAGCCTGCTATTTACCTCACAGTCTATAGATACCGTATTGATCTGTAGATTCCAGTTTTATTTGCGCAAACTGCGTAAATTTTTTTTTCGGGATAGGTGTGAAAAATAATATTACCTGCGTATCTATATTGTCCGTTGAATTTTACTGCTATGTTATACACAGTGCAGTGAGTTGGGAAAAAAATTTCATCAGCCTGCTATATACCTCACAGTCTATAGATACCGTATTGATCTGTAGATTCCAGTTTTATTTGCGCAAACTGCATACATTTTTTTTTGGGGATAGGTGTGAAAAATAATATTACCTGCGTATCTATATTGTCCGTTGAATTTCACTGATCTGTAATACACGGTGCAGTGAGTTGGGAAAAAAAATTTCATCAGCCTGCTATATACCTCACAGTCTATAGATACCGTATTGATCTGTAGATTCCAGTTTTATTTGCGCAAACTGCGTAAATTTTTTTTTGGGATAGGTGTGAAAAATAATTTTACCTGCGTATCTATATTGTCTGTTGAATTTTACTGCTCTGTAATACACGGTGCAGTGAGTTGGGAAAAAAATTTCATCAGCCTGCTATTTACCTCACAGTCTATAGATACCGTATTGATCTGTAGATTCCAGTTTTATTTGCGCAAACTGCATACATTTTTTTTTGGGGATAGGTGTGAAAAATAATATTACCTGCGTATCTATATTGTCCGTTGAATTTCACTGATCTGTAATACACGGTGCAGTGAGTTGGGAAAAAAATTTCATCAGCCTGCTATATACCTCACAGTCTATAGATACCGTATTGATCTGTAGATTCCAGTTTTATTTGCGCAAACTGCGTAAATTTTTTTTTGGGATAGGTGTGAAAAATAATTTTACCTGCGTATCTATATTGTCCGTTGAATTTTACTGCTCTGTAATACACGGTGCAGTGAGTTGGGAAAAAAATTTCATCAGCCTGCTATTTACCTCACAGTCTATAGATACCGTATTGATCTGTAGATTCCAGTTTTATTTGCGCAAACTGCGTAAATTTTTTTTTGGGATAGGTGTGAAAAATAATATTACCTGCATATCTATATTGTCCGTTGAATTTCACTGATCTGTAATACACGGTGCAATGAGTTGGGAAAAAAATTTCATCAGCCTGCTATATACCTCACAGTCTATAGATACAGTATTGATCTGTAGATTCCAGTTTTATTTGCGCAAACTGCGTAAATTTTTTTTTGGGATAGGTGTGAAAAATAATATTACCTGCGTATCTATATTGTCCGTTGAATTTCACTGATCTGTAATACACGGTGCAGTGAGTTGGGAAAAAAATTTCATCAGCCTGCTATATACCTCACAGTCTATAGATACCGTATTGATCTGTAGATTCCAGTTTTATTTGCGCAAACTGCGTAAATTTTTTTTTGGGATAGGTGTGAAAAATAATTTACCTGCGTATCTATATTGTCCGTTGAATTTTACTGCTCTGTTATACACGGTGCAGTGAGTTGGGAAAAAAATTTCATCAGCCTGCTATATACCTCACAGTCTATAGATACCGTATTGATCTGTAGATTCCAGTTTTATTTGCGCAAACTGCGTAAATTTTTTTTTTGGGATAGGTGTGAAAAATAATTTTACCTGCGTATCTATATTGTCCGTTGAATTTTACTGCTCTGTTATACACGGTGCAGTGAGTTGGGAAAAAAATTTCATCAGCCTGCTATATACCTCACAGTCTATAGATACCGTATTGATCTGTAGATTCCAGTTTTATTTGCGCAAACTGCGTAAATGTTTTTTTTGGGATAGGTGTGAAAAATAATATTACCTGCGTATCTATATTGTCCGTTGAATTTTACTGCTCTGTTATACATGGTGCAGTGAGTTGGGAAAAAAATGTCATCAGCCTGCTATATACCTCACAGTCTATAGATACCGTATTGATCTGTAGATTCCAGTTTTATTTGCGCAAACTGCGTAAATTTTCTTTTTTGGGATAGGTGTGAAAAATAATTTTACCTGCGTATCTATATTGTCCGTTGAATTTCACTGATCTGTTATACACGGTGCAGTGAGTTGGGAAAAAAATTTCATCAGCCTGCTATATACCTCACAGTCTGTAGATACCGTATTGAATCTTTACAATTATAATAATATAATACTGCTAAAGTGCACATGGAGAACCCCAGGGTCAGGGGGAGAGGGGGAAGAGCTGGGAGAGGTGGAAGAGGTGGTCGTGGAGGGAGAGGTGGGAATCGTGGTGGTGCTGTGGTCAGCGGTGATGACCGTGGTGTGCGTGGTGACACAGTGCCGGCTGCTGTGGGTACACTGGAAACACGTAAGATCAGGGTGCCTGGTCAACTCCAGAAGTTGGTAGGGCAGCATCCTACAACTCTGACAGACCCCAAACAACAACAGGAGGTGGTTCAGTGGATTGCAGAGAGCACGTTCAGCCACGTTTCGTCTGCCCCCTCATCCAGCCAGTCGACTTCTCTGAGCCAGGGTGTCTGTCCTCCAACTCGCCCTCCTTCTCCCCAGCCAGAACCCTCTAGGGGTATGTCCCACGGACAAAATTTATCCATGGAACTCTTCAGCCACCACTTCCCTGATGTGCCAGTGGACGAGCTGCTATGCCCTGATTCTCAGGACCTTTTGCTGTCTCCGGGTTATGAGAGTGGGGAGTTAGCAGTGGCGTCTGAGGAGCTGGTGGAAGATGACAACGAGACACTGTTGTCGGAGGTAGTTGTCAGGGACGTCACTGTGGAGTCTGAGGAAAACCTGGGGGATGATGAGGGGACAGATCCTACTTGGGTGGATGAGGCAACTGAAGGCAGTGGTTCAGACTGTGAGACAACCTCAGCACCACAAGCTGTTGAGAGAGCCAGAGGGCTGCGACGAGGGAGAAGCCAGGGCCGAGTCACTACTTCCCCAAGTGCTCCTAGAGGTCACGCTCCAGCCCCGTACTATGCGCCACTCCTTAGTTTGGGAGTACTTTAAGGATGATGAGGCCAATCCTCGTTTGGCGGTGTGCAAGCTGTGCCACACGTCAATGAGCAGGGGTTCAAAACACAACAACCTGACCACTAGTAGCCTGCGCAAACATTTGGAGAGAAAACACCCCACCAAATGGTTTGCACTTCTGTCAGCTGGTGACGTTGACACAGTTAGTCCAGCAACTGTGTCTCGTCCAAGCCAGGACGTTGCAGCCTCCAGCCCCGAAAGGACCCCTCCAGCTCCATCTCCCTCCCTCTCCTCCACTCATGTGTCCCAGTGCGGCGTTCAACTGTCTCTACCGCAGACATTTGAACGCAAGCGCAAGTACGCAGCCACCCACCCCCATGCGCAAGCTCTAAATGTGCACATCGCCAAGCTGATTAGTTTGGAAATGTTGCCGTACAGGCTTGTGGAGACAGAATCCTTCCGCAACCTTATGGAGGTGGCAGCCCCCCGTTTTGCCCGATGTGCCGTCCCCGCCCTGCACCGGCATGTGTCTGAGAACATCGCCCACGCTCTCAAAAACGCGGTTTGTGGTAAAGTCCACATGACCACAGATACGTGGACGAGTACCGGTGGCCAGGGACATTACATCTCCCTCACGGCACATTGGGTCAATCTGGTGGAGGCTGGGTCAGAGACCGATCGTGGGGCTGCACATGTGCTACCCACACCACGAATTGCGGGACATAGTTCCGTCTGTGTGTCTCCGGCACATTATGCCTCCACCTCCTCCTCCACCTCCTCCTCCTCCAAAGTGGCAGTGATGCCCCAATCATCAAGTCTCATTTCCTCGATGGCCAGCAGTTTCAGCACTGTGGTAGGGAAGCGGCAGCAGGCAGTCCTGAAACTGCTGAGCCTGGGGGATAAGAGGCACACGGCTGAAGAGCTCTTACAGGGCATCAGGGGGCAGACCAATGTGTGGCTGGCGCCGCTGAACCTTCAGCCAGGAATGGTGGTCTGCGATAATGGGCGTAATCTGGTGGCGGCTCTGCATCTTGGTGGGCTGACTCATGTGCCATGCATGGCCCACGTGCTCAACTTGGTGGTCCAGCGGTTCCTCAAGACCTACCCCCAGTTGAGTGAGTTGCTCACCAAGGTGCGGCGCATATGCGCCCATTTTCGCAAGTCCACCACCGATGCCGCGACCCTCAGGACTGTGCAAGGGCGGCTACAACTCCCTGTTCACCGGCTGCTGTGTGACGTTCCCACACGTTGGATATCGACGTTACACATGCTAGCCAGGGTGTACCAACAACGCAGGGCAGTTGTAGACTGCCAGCTGATCCCCCGAGGTGGTAGTCAGGCCAGTCAGCTTCCTCATGTCTATGCTGAGGAGCGGACGTGGATGGCTGGCATCTGCCATGTCTTAGGTCCCTTTGAGGAGGCAACAGAGATGGTCAGTGGTGATGCACACATCATCAGTGTCACCATCCCTCTGTTGTGCCTCATCCAGAACTCCTTGAGGAACCTAAGATCTGAGGATTCAGCAGTGTCACAGGAGGTGGGGAAAGACAGTGACATTGAGAGCACCCTGTTGTCAGTTTCGCAGCGCGAAACTGAGGAGGAGGAGGAGGAGGCTGAGGAGGAGGAAGAAACTCTTGGGCACCATGCATCAGGGGGTGATTCCATGCTACCTGTTGAGCGGGTATGGGCTGAGGAGGATGAATTGGGGTCGGAGGAAGGGGGGGAGGAGGAGATGGAGAGTCCGCTAAGTGAGGAGGCTGAAGGCTTGCGTGTTGGCACAGTAGGGCACATGGCAGACTTTATGCTTGGCTGTCTTTGTCGTGATCCCCGGGTCAAGAGGATACTGTCCACCAATGACTATTGGGTGTACACCCTCCTTGACCCACGCTACAAGGACAACTTTGCCCAACTTATACCCGTGGAGGAAAGGAGCACCTGAGTCACTTTCTACCACAAGGCCCTGGTTCAGAAACTGCTACAGGCCTTTCCAGACCAGTCGAGCAACAGGGGGCGGACTGCAGTGGCTGAAGTTGGAGAGGAGAGGAGGGGGAAGTCAGTGTAGGCTCCAAGGGCAGGGGTACACTATTCCATGCTTTTGTTTCTTAAACCCCAGCAAGACAGTACGACACAGCCACAGGGCAGGCAGAGCAGGTCGGAACAGTACCGCAAGATGGTGAGGGAGTATGTCGCGGACCAGACCAATGTCCTGACCGATAACTCCACGCCATATAATTACTGGCCAGAACTTGCGCAGTACGCTCTTGAGGTGCTTGCCTGCCCTGCTGCAAGTGTACTGTCTGAAAGGGTTTTTAGTGCCGCCGGGGGTATCATTACAGACAAACGGACGCGCCTGTCCACCGACAACGCCGACATCCTCACGTTCATCAAGATGAACAGGTCATGGATATCCCCCCAGTTCTCATCCCCACCTCAGGCTACATCCTAAATTGCTTGCTTTCCTCCTCCTCCTCCTCTTCATCTGAGTTGCATATGCAACAATTTTTCAGGAAAGTCATCCGGCTTCCTACTAACAATTTTTCAGGAAAGTCATCCGTCTTTCTACTAACAATTTTTCAGGAAAGTCATCCGGCTTTGTAACCAAATTTTTTATGAAAGGCCATGGGGTTCTATACACACAGTGCTGATGGAAGCCCATCAGCCTTTCTAAACACAATGACCACTGCCTCTCCCAAGCGGTTGTGGTGCTGATGTTGCCTCACACTTAAAATTGATCTGTTCCGCTCTCTTCCTCGGGCTGTCTGCGGAGAAGGCGGACGCTCCGAACCGGTGTCATGGCGGCTCTCCGGCCCCTCATTAAGCCCAGGATCATCAAGAAGCGGACGAAGAAGTTCATCCGCCACCAATCAGACCGTTATGTAAAGATTAAGCGTAACTGGCGTAAACCCAGAGGTATTGACAACAGAGCCCGCAGGAGGTTCAAGGGGCAGATCCTGATGCCCAACATTGGGTACGGTAGCAACAAGAAGACCAAACACATGCTGCCCACAGGGTTCCGCAAATTCGTGGTCCACAATGTCAAGGAGCTAGAGGTTCTGTTGATGAGCAACAAGTCCTTCTGTGCAGAAATCGCCCACAACGTCTCCTCAAAGAACCGAAAGACCATTGTGGAGAGAGCGGCACAGCTCGCCATCAAAGTGACAAACCCCAACGCCAGACTGCGCAGCGAAGAGAACGAATAAATATCTCTGTGGTTATTTGTGCTAAATAAAAGTTAAATAAACACAAAAAAAAATGATCTGTTCCTGTGCCTGATCCACCCAAGTTGAATCTGTCCCATCATGAGAAAGTCCCCCCAAGGAGTCCCCACTGTAACTTGCTTCACTTTCAACTACCTCACCCCCCGACACCTGTGTCTCGCCATTGTCCACCACCTCCTCAGACAACACTGGTAAATCCCCACTGTCAGCACACTGAGACTGCAAAAGGTCTTGCGAATTGGGCAGAGAATGTTCTGGGGTAGCACATCAGAGAAGGGGTGACTATGGGGTTCCAGGGAGTACGTGACCACATGTAATCTCCATCCAAAAAGTCATACTGAGGCTCACCACCATGCTTTACACTGCAATCTTATTGAAAGACAGACAATCAGGGGTTCACCGCCAGGTTGTCAGGCAGCATTTTTAAGTGGGTCACCATTACCGTGTCCCTGAAAATTGCCTTGGGGTCATCACCAGACTATTGGCCAGATTTAGAAAAAATGGTGCAATTAGGGAGCCTCAGAGTCATCCCTACATGCTGCCCCTGGTGTTTCCTATCTATTTCCAAGGTGTTTCCATCTTTTTCTGAGGTTTTCACATGTTGGGGCAAACTTGACCTTTGGCCCCTGCAAAAATATTCGGGTCTCCCATAGACTTTAATGGGATTCGTGATTCGGCTCGAACCCACGAATCCCGCGGAAAATTCGGGCCGAATTCCGAATCCCCGAATATTTTAGGATTCGATCAACTCTAGTATTTACTAAAAAAGTTTGGGGACAAAACTACTGTATAACTAAAATACCAATATCTGATAATTTGGACATAAATGGGGGAAAAAATTAGGGTACATGGTAGATGGATTAAAAAGGTATTAGATTCATAAATTAGTTATGGGAGGGGAAAAATTGTTTCCTTTAATGAATTGCAAAAAGATTATGGGTTAACATGATCACTAACATGGATATTAAAGAGCAAAGATCTGTTTTAATACAATGAAGGGGGGACTAAATTAAAATTACTCTTCGATCTCTTCAGAATATTGGGAAAATATTTTAGCACAAATTCCAAAGGAATCGAATAGTAAATCCAGTAGGATTTCATAGTGTTTTATTGTGTTTAGACTCCATAGGACATTTGCATTTATGTACAAAATTGCATATAGACAAGATGATAAATGCCTAAAATGTAATCAAGAATAAGCCAATTGGATCCATATGTTTTGAAAATGATTCAAGTTATATTTATATTGGTGTAGTATAATTAATAGTATTAATGAGATTTTAAAAATAAAGGTTTTAATATCCCCCAGGACATGTATACAAGTGAATTTAGAAATATCTCATATTCCATTATAAAGGAGGATTATCATGGGACATTTACTTTTTTTTAGCTAGGAAAATAATTTTGGTTAAAGAGATGTTGAATGAATTGCCATTGTTGAAAGAATGGGAATCTTTAGCAGGTCAAACTATACAATATGAAAAAGATGGGCTATTATAAATGGTAAATTAGACCAATTTAACAAAAAGTGGAATATTTGGATTAGGAAATGAAGTAAAACTATTATATAGTTCTAAATGTATCTCTCATCTCACTGGAATTATTTTTCTGCCTCTCTTGGAGCTGTCCCTCCTCTTTGTGGGGTGCTTGGTGGGTTTTGTGGGTCTATTTTATTTTGCTTTTCTTTGTATATTTCTAAAAATTAATGAAGTGGAAAAAAATATATCAGTGTTGCCATTTAGAAATAGAAGTCTATCTGGAACTAAAGGGCAACTCTGGCCAAACATTAAAAGGATTCTCCAATACCTGAAACCCCTGTTGAGATGGCCAGGCAGGGTGCAAATGTTTGAAAAAGTTTGACTTCTCATAATTCTGGGTAAAGCATCACGCTCCCATCTCCTCTGCTTTTGGTCTGGGAAGTGTGACATGCTCTCTACATGCACATCACCAACTTTGTGTTCTTGCATGTCACATGATCACTGCTACTGCTATCTCAACAGGGATTCATGGTCTCAGAGAATAACTTGAACGTTTTGGTTTGATTACTTTTAAGTACACTCTCCCACTACCCAAAGATGTCTGAGAATCTGAAGTTCTTATCAGTGATGTCCTTGCATTGAAGAACATCTAAAGTAACTTGAAGAATATGAATTGACAACTGGTAAATATCATTAACTGACTCACTGAATGACAAAACTGTGACTCTGCCAAGAAATCATGCAACACGTTGTCAACAGAACTCTCAATCATGGCTTAAAGGGACACTATCGCGAAGAAAAAAATTTTGATATGTTTTACAACATAACAAAAGCAGGTTTTAACATAATGTATTTTTCAAATTGTGTAAATGTTTTTTTTTTTATTCAGTTTTCTTGCCTTACATGGGGGCTGCCATTTTGGAAGTAAAGTGTGACAGTCTGGGTTTACAACACAATGGCACCTCACTTACGGCAGGCATGTACATAGGTTTCCTCAGTCGCTGCCGACCCAATAGAGAATGAATGGAAGACGTGAACCCGCCCCTGTGATGACACCAGTAACACACAGCCAGGTACTCCCTCCTTGCTGCTGGGGGAAGCCCACTGTGCCTGCTCCTCACTCCTGCAGCAGCGTCCTTGTCTTCATTAGGCTGCCTGTTCTAAATTCTATGGCAGCTCACCCCAGCAGTGCAGACAATTTTTGCTGAGTGTACTGCTGGGGTGAGCGGCCCAGGACTCACAAACAGAGTAGATGGAGGTTCTTGGGGCTGTAGGACCTTAGTGATGTAATCGGCCATGTCACCAGTGGGGGAGGAGCCTGAGGAGCAGAGATCTGTGTTTTTGTAATGAAGCCATTGTCTCATCTTATCTTGCTGAAGCAGTGATGTCACCGCTGAAGGTGTGAATTGGTGATGTCATTGGTACCACCCACTTTTTTGCAGCATGCCTACTTACAGGTTGCTCAAAGCCTCATTTGGCCAGCAGAGCTCCCCCTGGTGACCAAAGATGGTAAATATTGTAAAATCTAATATTTATTTATAATATTTCACACATTGGAATTTTTATTTATTTATTTATTTATTATTTCTTACAAATATATAATAGATTTTTTAGCATAAATAAAATATAGAACACGTTTTTGTGATAGATTCCCTTTAAGGGCCACTGGATGCAAAAGTTCACTGGATGCAAATAATCCTAAATGTAGGACAGTGCCCATGGTAATAACATGATGATGTTTACTCACTTCTCATACACAAAAAAAAGTGTCATATGTTTCGAATTGCCTTTGGACTCCTTTGGTGAGTTAAAAAATCCCAAGTTTTTTGTGGGTAGGACATATGAATAAACATCATCATGCTATTACTATGGATGCGGTCACACTTCTGCTAAGAGCTCAGCAAATATCTCCATATCTCCCTTTTATGGCTTGCTAAACTGTAAAAAGTCTCATTTGGAATGTATGATGAACGAGTTGTTTGATCCTTCTGATGTGAAAATACTCCATTATTTTACCCAAAGCTTAAACACAATGCTTATTTGGACATGGAGTTCAATAAGACTTTTTGGTTCATTGCACATCTGTAATTTTTTAACTAAATTTGATGGGAACTCTGAGATGACAGTGAAAGGAGACATGGAAATGTAAACAACAAGGAATTGCAGGAGTTTATTTCCTTGCTTGTGAATCATTATTTCCAGTACATCCTTCGGCTGAAGCGTGTAAAATGTAGGGATTACAAAAAACCACCCTCCTCATTTCTCACCTGGAATCAGCTGTGACAGGCATTGATCATATGAGAGCTCAGAGACTGCTACGCTCCTGTCCCTAGGAAGTTAAACAGCTGCGGCAGCAAAAATTATCTCTTTTCAAAAAATCAGGGGGTGTTCACCAAGGCTATTAATCAAAATCATTTAAGATAAAGTTAATGTATAAATAGATGTCTTTTCAACAATAGATGTTAAGTCCTAACTGATCATTCTGCCTGCCTTCTATTCAGTTCCAGAGAGAAAAAAGAGAAAGCATAGACTATTAAAATGTTGGAAGTGTAGCAAGCACATACTATTTTTAAGGCTAATGCTATATGGATAATAGGTGAAGCTCCAGTCACTATAAAATATTATGCTTTCTTTTATTGTGGTATTCTTTATATAAAAGGGTACATTCACATGACCGTTTTTATAGGTCTGCATCCATTCTAAAAAAATTGCTGACCAATTAATTTCAATGAGGCCGCAAAAAATGCGGACAGCACACTGCCCTGCAAAAAAAGCTAGAGCGTGCCCTATTTTTTTCCCCATATCGGACAAGTATAGGCATTTCTATCATAGGGCTGGCCATGTACGTTCTGCTAAATGCGGAACGCACACAGGCTGTATCTATGTTTTGCGGATCAGCAATTTGTGGACCACAAAACACATATGGTCCTGTGAATGTATCCTAAATAGAAGAAAACATGTACCATCCTTAAAACTTAATCCTAACTGACAAGGAAGTCGTTGTACCTCAAGTTGTAAAAAGTAGAGTTCTCAGACGTCTCAATGCTTATGATTTATTTTAATCAAAATCATAAATCATATGAAAATATTGACATCCATTTTTAAAGGGGTTTACTTAGATTCTTCAAATACTGGAGCATAAGGAATGCCTACACTTCCATAGGACTCTTGTGCAGTGACCCAGTGAATCAGGGTTTAATGTTGCAGTGGATCACTGTGTGAATGTTTTATTTTATTGCCAAAGTACTTAAATGGTTAACGTTGTCTTTTTCTTGTGCAATGTGAATCCCAAATGGTTGTGCATAAGCAGCAAATAGTTAACATTGGCAGTCTTAGTGTGGTTGCTGAGAGACAGGCTGGTCCTGCCTCTTCTGGATAGTTGTGTCTGATACACATACCATTCTGGCTGCAATCTGTGTGAGAGAAGATGCTGACTGCAGCCTTTGAGAAAGTTCTTGCTGGGCAGGACTAGAGGAATAATGTGACGTGTGAGCTGCTGATAGCTGGGCCTAGTCCAATGAATCTTCATCCTGGAGACTAAAAAAAAACTGCCAGAGAACCAACTGAACTAAGAGACTACTCCAGATACAAGGAAGTACTCAATATATGCAGTAGGTTAGGAACCACGTAGAGGCTTGGACTGAGACAGTAAGGTAAATGTACATTTATAGCAATAGACTTTCCTGCTTGTGGAAAGGGTTAATCGCCTCTGGCACAACCCATACTTCTGACCATTCTGATCTAAACTCTGCACCCCGCAGACCTGGCATTTGAACAACTTTAACTTTATTTTCTGTTTGGTTATGTAAAGGACCATTTAAAGGCTTAGGAACCTTTGCAGGTGTTTTGTGTTGACTAGCTGATTAGAGTGTGACACATTGGGATAGATTTATCAAAACTGGTGTAAATTAAAACTAGCTTAGCTGCCCATAGCAACCAATCAGATTCCACCTTTCATTTTTCAGAGCTCCTTTGGAAAATGAAAGATGGAATCCGATTGGTTGTTGAGGGCAACTAAGTCAGTTCTGCTTTACTCCAGTTTTGATAAATCTATCCCTATGAGTCTACAATATTGAATTTATTTTATTTTCTTTAACTAATTTTTTGAGTTACTGACTTTTGGGCTTTCATTAGGTGCAAGCCTTAATCATCAACATTAAAAGAAATAAATGCTTGCAATAGATCACTCTGTATGTAACGAATCTATAGAATATATGAGTTTCACTTTTTGAATTGAATTACTGAGTAAATTAATTTATTTGAGATTTATTGATTATGTTGAACGTATTGAATTGATAGCAGCTTGGAATGCAGTTCAAGGTGGGTGCTACCAGTAGAAATTGTGTCCCTGCACAATCTGACATTAGCAACACTAAATGGCGTGAGACGGTGCAGGGACACACTCCCAACTGTTAACACCCATCTGGACCTTCACCACAAACTACTAGTAATTTATTCATAACTTCTAGCAGGAATAGTAAAGGAATGACATATAATGATAATAATAATAATAATAATAATAATAATAATGTCATAAGAATAGATGCACCAGAATTGTTATTACATGGGGGGTTCAAGTAGTTACTAAAACAGACATGTCAGGAGAGGTGACAGGTCCTCTTTAACATTATCCTGTATTAGAAATAAGAGGTCTAGTTCAAACCCTGAAAAACAGTCCAATACCACATACACTTCTCTATTAAATTTTACTACATGCATTCTGGTAAGTAGTATTCTCCCGGCAGCTGCCAAATCCAGATGTGTTCATTAGACTACCAGATCGTGAAACATGATCCATCACTTCAGTTATTAAAAAAAAAAAAAAACTGTCTGATCTGCTAGCAACATGATACAGACCTGGAGGAGTTGGACAGATTGATACTTATTTTTTTGGGTAAAACTTCAAATTTAGATTTTATTTTATTCATTTAAAGTTTAAAATCTTTGTGAGTCCATTTGCCAATCCTACTTAATGATTGACAGTAATTGTGCATGCTCCTACAAGGGAGGATGTCAGTCACTGAGTGACCCTGCCCACTGGATTCCTAACTCAAAAATAATCAAAAATTTCAATCAATAAATTACAGGTTATACTGAATGTTTTACACAAAACTCTGGGTCAGATTTAATTATACAACGCCGGTCTATGATAACCCTGTGCACAGCCAAATGCTGCACCTAATTCATAACAAGATATACCCCTCGTCATAAATTAGGCACAGTACCGGCAGTTCTTATACCTAAACAGGTATCTGTGCAGTCCCCTGGCTGGTGAAGAGTTCTGTCTTCTTTTATGCCAGAAAACTAGCATAAAAAATAAATTTGGGGGGGCCTACTGGTCCCTTCCCCACCATCACCACTCCCCATTTTTGAGAAAGTGACAAAGAAGGTGGAGAAACACTGCTTGCGCAAAACATTTTGGGCAAGTGGTGTTGAAAACAGTGTTTGCAACTTTTTCCTGCCAGAAAAATATTGGAAAATTGTGGTAAAAGGCCCAATGTATCTATCTGCTCAGCTCAATCTGTTCTTTAGCACAATGCCAGTAGATTACACTGCATTTTCAGTTACAGGTTTCCTTTAATGCTTATCTTCTGTATAACATTGTATTGCTGTTTTTTATAATTTAGTTTGTTGTTGCAAGTTTGTCTTTTACGTGTATTATTCACTGTCTTTTGTCTCTTTCATTGCTAGGCTTCTGGCCAAGAAGAATTCAGAGTGTAAATAACAGACAAGTGCCAGTTTGCAGAAGGACAATACCAGTGCAATGACCTTGTGATGTTAATTGGAAAGAAAAGGAAGACCATAAGCATAAACTGTGTTGCACTAAATAACTCTTCATTAATAATCCTTTGAATGCACTTACAGTATATCAAAGCTAGAGGATAGCTAATGAATCAATCTGAGCATGAGGAAAATGTCACTTCAGGTACACGTTTACTACTTACAAATGGATCGCTTAGATAGCTCAGTAATCTGATAGTGTAGGTAAACCATTATCATGTTTAAGCCTGATCATTCGGAGATGTAAGTTTCATTACTAGTTCAGTCTAATATTTAAAGTCAAGTCGTAAAAATAGAATGAAAAAAAAAGAAAACTTGGGACAATTTTATGCTTCCAGTTCTAAAGTGCAATTAAAGTTCAAATAATATCTATTTAAAAAGGGCCTGTAACCTCCCCTGACATGTCTGTTTCAGTAGCTACTTGCATTTCCTGTTTAATACCAATTGTGGAGTATCTATTCTTATCACTCTACATTCTGCCATTCCATTATTATTCCTGCTAGAAGTTCTAAATGAATTGCCAGCAGTCGGCAATTGACCACCTAACTGTTTTGCCAGAGTCCAGCTCGTACAGTTTGAAAAGTAGCTAACTGGAGGGGGAAGGGCTGCTTTAGATGGTAATATCTCCTCAATGGTAGCAGCTAGAAACATGCAACTGGTCTTGTCTGAAAGCTGACAGTCCAGGCTTTAATACAAGACATAATGACATATATAATTGTGAGATATATATCACTGTTAGAAATTAAGTCGGGAATAATCGCAAGTAAAACCTGTTTTTACTTTCATTTTCAGCTGCATTCACAGCATCCTGATTTCTATCAGTGATATATTGTCTGGTATTTTCTGAAAGCTTGGAATGTCTGCTTTCAAACAAGATCAGTTGCATTTTCTAGCTGCTACCATTCAGGAGGTAGCAGCATCTAAAGCAGCCCTCCCCCCTCCAGTTAGCTTCTTTTCACACTGCTGGAGCTCCACTCTGGCAAAACAGTTAGGGAGTTAAAGGGGTTGTCCGAGTTATGACAAAAAATATATAGCACTGTAAATCTGATGGGCAGCAATATATAACTAAGTTAAGCAAGTTTTAGGCAAAAAAAAATCCATATTTCCTAATTTCCCTGGTTCTCTTCTGGTCTTTGTTTACATGCAATAACAACAATCTCAGCCCCTCCCCCTTCTCCCCCCCTCTCTGCAAAGGGAATGAATACAAGTGCTGAGTGACATGTCTGTCTGCTGGAATACTCAGCAGCATGTTGTATGTGTAGGACTACAAGTCCCAGCTGTACAATGACACTGCTGATACATACAGGAATTTCTCCCTACCTGTTCTTGTACAATATAATTCCTCTATAGCTCCTTGCCCAGCATTTGTCTCCTCTCACTGCTGCAGCTACTGCTTGTTGTAAAGCCTTGAGCCCTCAGGGTGTTCTGGCTGAAGGGGTTAATGTTTTATCTGAAGGAAACCAGGGAGACAGCAGATAGCAGGAGCCCGGCAAAGAAAGGGGGCGTGGCCAGTGACGTCTCGTGTACAGACTGTTATCTGATCTCTGAGGCTTGTGAACGAAACATCACAGAGCAGAGAGATAAGGTGACATCACAGGTCATGTGACCCTCAGTCAACTCTGAGAAACCAGCAGCTCTAGAAACACAAAGTATATGGGAAAGTTGTTATACCTGACAAGTTAGAAACATATAAAGAACAAAAAAAATAACTCGGACAACCCCTTTAAGGTTTGAATGTTACAATTTGGGGGTGTGTCCCTGCACAGTCTGACATTATCCAATCAGTACTGCCAGTGTTACATTATGCAGGGAAACACACCCAACACTAAAGTACTGGAGAAATCTAGGAATGGCTGAAGAAAGGTCTCAGACATAAAGTACTATGAAGAATTCTAGTTATGGCTCCTTGAAGGCAGGGAGTGGAAAATGAAAATGTAAAAACCGAAAATTTCTGAAAATGAGCCCAACCCCGAACTAAATAAATGGTGTCTGTCTATGAACCAAGTCATGTATCCAATTTTGTTTATTATTGCCCCCCTAAGGTTGAGGAATGATTACACACCTTCCCACATATTGTATTTGGAACATTTTGCCAAGCGCCCCCTCCCTTTCTATGACTCCACCCAGATATGGAGCAGAACACTACTGTATAAGTGGCATCTCCACATATTCGTGACACCGTTCCTCAATCCATTCTGTGCCCTGGTGAACCACTATTATTTAGATTCACTTCTACCTATAATGATTCCCAGGTAATTAAGATATATACTGTAGTTAGCACAGTACTCCAAGCTTTGGGAGCTATTTGCTTCTTCTTTGACATGTATTATAGCACAGCATCTACTGTTCTGAAGCCACCACACCTAGCAGTTTGGGTTGAGCATTTGCACCCAGCCCATACCAACCCATACCATTCTTAGTTATATTGCAGTGGTCACGACAGTTCAATTGAAGAATGGAAATATACATTAATATATTAAACCAGATTATCTTTCATGGATAATGTTACTCTCTATGTGCCGCCCAGGGTTGCCAACAATTTCTGGACAGTCCGTAAAAATAGGTAACTTTTTTCCTGTGTCCATGAAAAAAATAGATGTGTCCGTGCTTTTTTGAGGCTGGTGGTTCTCGCCTAGATTATTTTGGTGGTAATTATGATCATTTTACAACTCACAGTAAATGCTGGTAATGAGTTCTTATCAGTATATTGAGCTATAGACAGGTATTACTTATGATCTTTATCATTCATTATGGTTTTCCAGTTTATCCATTAAAAATGTTGGCTGTCCATGATTTTGGGATAAGTTGTTCAGAAAAATGAAAAATTCTGGTGCCATCTACCTGCACAGAAACTGTTCCTCGATAATGGAAGCGAATCTCACAGTAGGCCGGCATTCATACAGTTTTGCAAATGCAAATCAGCTGTCTTAATAGTATTCATTTACTTATTTTTCAGATTTTGCATTCATTTGCTGGTTTTATTCTGAATGAAATGTTCATTTCTTAAAATAGACTTCTATATTGATTATTTTATAGTGTGATATATGCACTTGCCAATCCCACCCTTAACCAATTTGCATATGGCGCCAAGCTGGGCTTTTTAAATGTGTGTAATATTATGTTTTATTCATTTATACAACCTAAAAAAGGGTGTTTCCCCTGAAATGCTTTTCTTTATACAGAAATCGCCTGATCCCAGAGTTCTTTTTTCTCTCTTTTGTTGTACAATGGTAATGTGGATTATACACATCCAATGAAATTGTTCTCCTGATCGGCTGTCCCACGCATTCTACTGGACCCAGGTAGTTTATGAGCCTTTAAAGGGGATATCCCATGAATAATGTAAAAAATGAAAATCAGACATGATATAGCACATGACAACCTCTTTCTAACAAAGCTAGAACCAGCCCTGTACCTCACATGGATCCAGAGATCTCCCCATTCATTGCTCCAATTGTTCTTCTAGATTTCAAGCTGTTAGCCTAGGGGGTGCATCCTTTCTCAGTAGCTGCAGTTGGTGGCAGTCGCGTGAATGCTCCTTAATATAGACGCAATGGTCAGTTGTCCACATTCTTTAGCTCCAATGTATTTCAAGTAAAGAATGAAGCAAACAGTCTTGACTAATGTAGTCTGCCATATGGTAATAGAGTCCTCAACCTCCATGAGCCACCTATGCAGTAATACTGGGGTCCTTTTACTGGCAGGTCTTTAGGACTCCTTAGCCTTTGCACAGGTACTTTTTACCTCCAGTAGCTACACTCCTATTTACAGGACACAAATAAACCTTTTGTGTAGTCTGACCCTACAGTATTGTGTTACACCATTCCTTCCTTCTCAATCTAGGAGTGGAGGGAACAGATTGAGGAGAGTAACATGATTACTATATCAGACTACACGCAGAGCTTGTTTATGGCCTATAACCAGAGACACATAGGTGTGTAAAGGACCTGTAGACACAATAGAGTAGAATATCTGATTTTAGTAGCTGCCTTGTGGATTTGGATTAAACCTCTAAATATATTGTTCAGTATTATTCAAAGGTTTAAATAAACTGATTAAATTAGAGCCACATTCTTAAATAATGGAATTGCTTTAAATAAAAAAAATATATAGTAAAAAAAATGTCTGCATGATCAAGATTAGAGATGAGCGAATCGAATCCCATGAAGTGGAATTTGATCCAAATTTCAGGATAAATTTGATTTGCCTAGAAGCCGAATTTCCTCGTGCTTCGTGTTAGTGAATCGATTTAACCTGAAATAGTGTAAAAAACAAAAAAATCCATACTTACCTCCTCCATTTGCTCGCGACGGGCCGCCAGCCGCCATCTTGCTTGAAGATCTCGGCCGAAATCCCGTGCCTAGTGACGTATGACGTCTCCACGCCGGACGGCGTGATGATGTAATCTCGCGCCGTGCGAGATTTCGGGCCAGATCTTTAAGCAAGATGGCGGCGGCCGGCCCGTCGCGAGAAAATGGAGGAGGTAATTATGATTTTATTTTTTTTAATGTTAATTTTACGCTTTTTTTGCACTCAGATGCCACGATCCTGTATGAACGCGGCATCTGAGGGGTACAATGACGGGGGCGGCGCTGTCACAGCTCCCTGTAATCGCACCCACTACTTACAAAAAACTGCGCTTCGCGGTGAAGTAATTCGTCACAAAGCGAATTGTCTTGTAAAATTCGGCGAATCAGCCGAATCGAACTTTTCAAAAGTTCGCTCATCCCTAATCAAGATCTTAAGATGATTTTTTCTAATGTTTATTCATAAAAACTGAAGACCAAAATGGGAAAACACAGCAAAGATGCTTGCAGGAAATGACTACCTTCTCTACAGTTAACTGTCATTTCTGGTTCAGGTAAATTAATGCTTGAAATCATTTCTGCTTACATCTGTTGTCACTGGTTATGTCTAAAAAATAATCAAGTATGGCAAAGTGACTAAGGTGGGAAATTGTCCAACACACCAAGGATAGCCAAAATCTTGAGGCATGTTATCAAGAATTGAATCTTTTAATGCATTCCTTCCTCTGGAAATATGCCTAGCCTTTACTGGGAAACATTTATTTCAAGGAAATTAGGACATTTAAAGAACACAGTTTTTCCTCCTATAACCTAAGTAGCTGTAGCATTGTGTTATGTGTATGGCCTCTAGGGGTTTCACTACTGGTATTTTATTGGAACTTGATAGTTGTAGTTAACCAGGCATCCAGAGGTGTAAATGGCAGATAACATTTCCGTTCACTATAAGTACCGATGACTATATGTAGAAGCATCTGGAAAAAGAGTCAACAGAACGTGGTGGCAGCTGAGCACAGGACCTATGAATAACAAGTCTACTGTGTGCAAATGGTAAGAGATTTGTCTTAACCTCTTAACAGTCACGTTAAAATTGGGAAAACCCTTACAAAAATGTTACTTTTTTTATTGTAAATTTTTAATGTGTGTCTGCAGTAAATCTTGTTGGCACACAACTCAGGGGGCACTATTGCATTTTTAACCCCTTAGTGACATCATTAATTTTAGCATTAAGGACCAATAATATTTCCCCCCTTTGTGTTCTAGCAGTCATAACTTTTTAATTTTGCCGGATTAGTTGTAGGTTTTTTAGGAACTATTTTGTGGTATATTTAGTGTATTAAATAACTTTTAATTTTGACATTATTTTGTGGAATTTTTTTATGGCGTTCACTATGTGGTAAAAATAATATAATTTTATTATCTGGGTCACTACACTGATGATAATGTCACATTTCTATATGTTTTTACAGTTTTTTCTCTCCTCCTGTGGCCTGTCAGATCTGTAAATGCTCCCTCATTCTCCTCCAGACTGACATGGGGGGGTCTGCTTTAGCTGCTCATGTCTCTGGTTTGGTACCAGCTAGAGATATGGGCACACATTCCAAGTCTTCAGAGAATACCAGAATGACAGAAATATGTTTATTACACAGAAAGATATCACTGTTAGAAATTGGGATGCAGTGAATACAGCTGAAAGTTAAAGTAAAAGCAGGTTCTACCTTGTATGAAAGCCTAGATTGTCAGCTTTCAAACAAGACCAGATACATGTTTCTAGCTTCTACTATTCAGGAGAAAGCAGCATCTAAAGCAGTCCTCCCCTCACCTCCACTTTCTGCCCGAAACTAGCTTGGGCAAAACAGTTAAGTTCTTTTCGCTCTGCCCCAGCCGGACTGGGGCAGAACAGTTAGGTGGTTAAGCTGGCACATACAAAGAATCACAGCAAGTTTAAGTACAAAGTGACAGGAATTTATCCAGCCATACCACTATGCATTGCTTTGTTCAGAGGTTTGCTATTCCAAGTCCTGGATAGTCGACTTGTCAGTGTGATTGGAATCTGAGCCAATCAGGCTTCTAACTCCCCTAATACAAGAGTTAGGCAGGGGATTTATGACTGCAGATTCCTGATTAACTTGCCTGTGATTTTTTTCATTGAATTCCTGACTGTTGAGCAATGTGCTTCTCACTACTACTTCATTTGAACTCCTGGTATCTGACTGCTGCCTGTTTTCTGGATTTAACTCTCACCTTATATTTTGTCTTCTTCTGATTATTCCCAATATTGGCTTCTTCTGATAATTCCCAGTATTAACCCTTCTACTGTTGATTTAGCTCTGTCCACCTCTCCTGGTTTTGACCTGGCTTGTGGACTACTTTTTGCACCACCGGTCATTCTGGTAGGTCTGCTTCCAGTGAGCTTGCACTGGTTATATGATTCCTTACTCCACAGAAATAACTTGTGTCTCTAGCAGCCAAGTTCAAGCTACCTTGTAGCAGACTCTGGTGAATATGTAGGTATAGCCTTTGCTTTCTACCAACCATAGTGGTTAAAGAGGACTGGTAGCAGTTTTGGGGTTCACTGGTTGTGGTCTAAATAGTGGCCTTAGTACTCCCTAACAGAGTCCATGTAACAGTCCCATGACTACACTAGGGAATGTGGACCAAAATATCACTAGAGACTAAATGTTACAATTCTGGTGCAGAGGTGAGTCCTATAAAGCTGTAATCCAATTGATGCAGAGCCTGAGGGATTATGTATTCCATCAGTGAATCTCGTTGTAGTCTGTACTAACTGTATGCCCATGTGAGTACTAATGTGCGCACCTGGGTGGAGATTTATGCCTGAACTGTAACCAAACACTGTGACACAAGAAACTGTCACAAAGCTGGTATCTCCACTGTCGTGGACAGCAGAGACTCTAGAGATGCCGGCAAGGGACCAATCAGAATGTTCTCTTGTCAGTACTTGCTCGGATTGGTTAGTCTGAACAACAGAATCTGTTTACAGAGGAACGAAGCTCCCTTTCTTCCCCATCTTGCTGATGCGATGCAGCAGCTGGAGGCCTTAGAAAAGCCTCCAGGCTTGCTATGTACCTAAGCCTGCCAGACCCTGCTAGAGGCAGAGTCTGACCAGACCTATTGTCAGTTTAAAACTGACAGTACAATGTACTTTAATAGATGACTATTGCAGTGTATTGTACAACCATTAGACCACTGGATCTTAAAAAAATAAAAGTGAGTTAAAAAAAAGGTAAACATTTTAAAAATAAAAAAGTCAATAAAAAATAAATAGGTTTTTCCCATATCTGCTCATATATAATTGGTTAAAAAGATAATAAAGTAAACTACAGATAGTTAGTATAGTCGCATCTGTAATGACCTGATCTATGAATAGAATCATATTATATATCCTACATGGTGAATGCCATAAAAATTAAAAAACAATGACGGAATTGATGCTCTTGTCACCTCGCCTCCCAAAAATGGAATAAAGCAATCAAAAAGTCACATGGATCCCAAAATATTACAGGTTGTCCTGCAAAAAACAAGCCCTCAGACAGCTACATTGGTAGAAAAATAAAAATGTTATAGATGTTAGTATATGATGATGAAAAATATAAATTATTTTTTTTAATGAGAAAGTGATTTTATGACACAAAAGTAGTAAAACATAAAAGACTATTAAAATTTCGTATCACCATAATAAGTAGTAAGACATAACAGACTATTAAAATTTGGTATCACCATAATCATATTGAGCCACCGAATAAAGTTAAAAATAATATACAGAATTGCAATTTATTGCCCAACTCACCTTCCAAAAACTGAAATAAAAAGTGATCAAAAAGTTATATGTACTGTACCCCAAAATGGTACCAATAAAAACTACAGATTGTCCTGCAAAAATAAGGCTACATACAGCTCAGTCAACAAAAAAAAAGTTACGGTCCTTAAAAACAACAGCAAATTCCTTGTTAGAAAATCCAGCTGCTGTGCCTTCAATTCTGAATGTTGCTATGTCCCCAAACAGCAGTTTACGACCACATATGGGGTGTTGCTGTATTTGGGAAAAATTGCATAACAAATTATGGGTTGCATTTTCTTCTGTTACCCATTGTGGAAATGAAATATTTAGGCCTAAAGGAACATTTTCTTGAAAAATATGCAATTATTCATATTCATGGCCAATAGTTAATAATTTTCTATGAAATGCCTGTTGGGCCAAAGCACTTACTAAACACCTTGAAATATTCCTTGGCATGTGTAGTTTTTCCACTGTAGGAGTATCTCAGGATGTCTTCAAACGTGACATGGTCCCTGAAAAGTTTTCAGTTGAAATCTGCCCTCCAATACCCATCTGGCACTCCTTCCCTTCTGAGCCCTGAAGTGTGCCCATACAATAGTTTAGGACCACATATGGGGTGTTTCTGTAAATTTCAGAATTAGGGGACATTCACATGACCATATTTCTTGCTCTGCATCCATTCCACAATTTTGGGTGTGGACCCATTCATTTCAATGTGGTCACAAAAGATGCAGACACCACAACGTGTGTGTCCACATCCGTAGTTCCGTGGCTCCTTCAAAAAAGATAGAGTATGTCCTATTCTTGTCCGCAATCACAGACTAGGCATTTCTATCATAGAACCGGCCATGTGTTTCGCAAAATACAGAACACAAATGTTTTGTGGATATAAGCAATTTGTGGACCGCAAAACACTTATGGATGTGTGAAGGCACCCTTAGGGTAAGGTGAGTTTCACACTAACGTTTTGAGATCTGTCAGGCTGTTCTGGCAGGCTATAACCTGCTGTATCCCTCTGGATCTGTCATTGCTAAAAGACACTGCATTCCCATTTGCCCCACATTAAACTATAATGGGGAATGGTGGAGATCTAGCTGCAATAAACATTCCAAGAATTGGCCGAAAAACTGCTTGCATGCAGGTTTGTGGAGCTGTTAACCTTTTCTGTGTTACAGGAAAAATGGATTAAAACTAAAAAGTTAAATTCTGAAATGTCCCCTCCATTTCCTTTAATTCTTGTACAAAATCTAAAGGGTTAACAGTTTTTTAAAAATTAGTTTTGAATAATTTGAGGAGTGTAGTATCTACAATAAGGAAAATTATCAGTGGTTTCTGTTATATAAGCCCCACAAAGTGACCTTATAACTGAAATGGTGCGTTAAAAAGTGAATTTTCTTAAACATTTTAAAAATTGCTTCAAAGATTCTTCTAACATCCCAAAAAATAAAATGACATTTACAAAATGATGCCAACATATATAGTATACAATTGTTTAAATGGGAAATATGTAATAACTATTTCATGAGGTATCACAATCTGTCTTAAAAGCACAGAAATTCAAATTTTGAAAAATTGCCCAGATCTTTTTTTAAATAAAGGAAACATATTGACTCAAATTTACAACTGTTATAAAGTACACTGTATCACGAGAAAACATTCTCACACTGGCGTGGATAAGTAAAAGCATTCCAAAGTTATTACCACATAAAGTGACACGTGTCAAATTTGCAAAAGTCAAAGGGGTTGTCTCACTTCAGCAAATTGCATTTATCATGTATTGTGATTGTCCATATTACCTCCTTTTCTGGCTCCATTAATTTTTTCCATCACATTATACATGTCAAGGTTGGGATAAACAGACAACAGAGGAGCGTGTGCCCTGAGTTTACCCAACCCTCTGTCCCTGCCTATTGCCTCACCCACGCTAAACCGTGGGGCGACAACCACGAGGACTGCGAAATACACTGTATAAGGTGCAGGGAACAGGGACAACAAACAAGACAGACAAAACACCAAATGGATAGTCAGGAAGCCGCGTCAAAACCAGGAATAACAAAGTACTAAATCGGAAGACGGTAGAGTAGTCAAATACGAGCCGAGGGTCAAATAAGAAGTCAGGATACACAATACAACGCAAGCAGGAATAGCAAGGATTTTGCAAAAACCAGCAAGGAGCAGAGAGAAAGATAGGTATATAAGCAGGAAGATATCCCACCCCCAGGTTCTGAATGGACCAGATTCAGAGAAGCCACTCAGCCCAGCACCTGAGTATTAACCCTGAGTAGACAAACCAAACATGAAGCTGGGCGTTGGCTCTAAAACAACCCACAGTGTGAACATGGTTCAAGGCAAGGCGTAGGCACTAAACAGAAACACACAAAAACTCAGAATACCAAGCAAAACATAGAACCTATGTTCTCCGATGACCAGACCTGACAGTACCCCCCCCTCCACGAGGGGCCTCCGGACCCTTAGACCCTAAAGATGGTTTAGACGGATAGTCCCGATGAAAAGATTTAACCAATCGTGGAGCATGAACATCCCTAGCAGGGACCCAGGATCTATCCTCAGGACCGAAACCCTTCCAATGAATGAGGTATTGAAGAGAGTTCCTGACCAGTCTGGAATCGACAATCCTCTCTACCTCATACTCGAGATCACCCTCCACCACTGATGGCGAGGGAGGGTCAGGGAGGGGTACCACAGGATCCACATAGCGTTTCAACAGACTCTTGTGAAACGTATTGTGAACCCGCCAGTCAGAGGGCAACGCCACCTTGAACGATACAGGATTAATAACGTGAGTTACGGTAAACGGACCAATGAACCTAGGAGCCAATTTCAGAGACGGAACTTTCAACTTAAGGTTCTTAGTAGACAATAGGACCTTGTCACCCACAACAAAAGTTTCTGAAACAGTACGCCTACTTCTGGATGAATGGACCATTAAACTTTGTGCTCTTTTCAAGTTCTGCTGAACTTGCGACCACACTGTGCACAGTTGGTTAGTTATGGACTCAGCACGAGGGGTATCCGAAACTGACGATGACGAGAAGGAAAACCTGGGATGGAATCCATAATTACAGAAGAAAGGAGATGTGAGTGTGGATGAACTAGTGTGATTGTTGATGGCAAACTCTGCTAACGGAAGATATGAGACCCACAGATGTTGACAGTCAGAAACAAAAAGACGAAGGTACTGGATGAGCTCTTGATTCATCCTCTCCGTCTGCCCATTAGTTTCGGGATGGAAGGCCGAGGAAAAGGACAATTTTACCTCAAGCTTAGAACAGAAAGCTCGCCAAAACTTAGCCACAAATTGTACCCCCCTGTCAGACACAACCTCATCAGGAATACCGTGGAGACGCACAATATGTTGAATAAATAGATCTGCCAATTCCTCTGCTGAAGGCAGCTTCTTTAGCGGAACAAAATGGCCCATCTTAGAGAAACGATCCACCACCACCCATATAACAGAGAACCCTTGAGAGAGTGGCAGATCGGTAACAAAATCCATAGACACGTTAGACCAAGGCCTGTCTGGCACTGGGAGCGGGAGAAGAGGTCCCTCAGGACGTCTCCTGGGGACCTTTCCTCGCGCACAGACCTGACAAGCTAAAACAAATGCATGAACGTCAGTATTCATATGTGGCCACCAGTAGTTTCTTTTCAATAGATCTAGTGTTCCCCGAACACCTGGATGACCTGCTAGTACGGAACAGTGTGTCTCCTCTAACACTCTCAATCGAAGGGACAAGGGAACAAACATTTTGCCTTCCGGAAGGTCTCTTGGGGCAGAATTTTGTTTGGAGCGAATTTGATCTGAGAGGTGAGAGGAGATGGCTGCCAAAACAATACCAGCAGGTAAGATGTTACCGGGTTCCGACTCAGGACCCTCAGGGACACCAAAACTCCGAGACAAGGCGTCAGCCCTGACATTCTTGGTACCAGGTCGGAAAGTGACCACAAAATTAAAACGAGAGAAAAACAACGCCCATCTAGCTTGACGGGCATTGAGACGTTTTGCATTCTCCAAGTACACAAGATTTTTGTGATCTGTGATCACTGTCACTGGGTGAAGAGCTCCTTCCAGGAAATGGCGCCACACTTCGAACGCCCATTTGATGGCAAGGAGCTCGCGATTCCCAATATCATAATTCCTTTCACAAGACGAGAATTTCTTGGAAAAGAATGCACATGGTCTGAGGTTAGTGAGAGCAGCTGACCCTTGAGATAAAACTGCCCCTACACCAACCTCGGAAGCATCTACCTCAACAATAAATGGCTGAGAGAGATCAGGTTGAATTAATACAGGCGCAGAGGAGAACGCTTTCTTGAGTTCCTCAAACGCAGAGTACGCAGCAGGAGACCAGTTACTGGGATCAGCCCCCTTGCGGGTAAGATCCGTGAGTGGCTTGGCAATTACGGAAAAGTGCTTGATAAAATTCCTGTAATAATTGGCAAAACCAAGAAAACGTTGAAGGGATTTTAAATCCGTGGGCCGAACCCAATCCGCGATTGCCTGAACCTTACACGGATCCATCTGAACCTCGGAAGGAGTGACCACATAACCCAAGAATGAAACTTTTTGTACACAAAAAATGCATTTTTCTAGTTTAGCAAACAGAGAGTGATTACGCAGACGGGACAACACCAGACGAAGATGTTTACGATGTGAATCAAGATCAGAAGAAAATATCAGGATATCATCCAGATAAACCACCAAAAAAACCCCAATACAGTCATGAAAGATATGATTCATAAAACCTTGGAATACAGCTGGGGCATTGCTTAAACCAAAAGGCATAACCAGATACTCGAAATGTCCCAGAGGCGTATTAAAAGCTGTCTTCCACTCATCCCCTTCCCGGATCCGAATCAGGTTATAAGCTCCCCGTAGATCTAACTTGGAGAACCAGTTGGCCCCCGGAACCTGATTCAAGAGGTCCGGGATGAGGGGAAGCGGTCCAGAGTTTTTAACAGTGATTTTATTAAGTTCACGGTAGTCAATACATGGTCTCAAACCCCCATCTTTTTTCTCAACAAAAAAGAAACCAGCCCCCGTAGGAGATTCGGAAGGCCGAATGTGTCCTATAGCCAAACTCTCATCGATGTATTGTTTTAGAGACTCTCTTTCTGGCACAGACAGATTATAAATCCGACCCTTAGGTAACTTGGCATCAGGTAATAGATCAATCTTACAATCAAAGTCTCTGTGTGGAGGCAAGACTTGAGACAGAGGTTTCGAAAAAACGTCTGCAAAATCTGAAATAAACTCCGGGATCTCAGAATCACATACATTGGTAGAACAAAGGGAAACTTGAGACATATGGGCCTTACACTGAGGGCCCCAGTGAACTAATTCCTGACTCACCCAATCAATAACCGGATTGTGCAGCTGAAGCCAAGGAAGACCCAGAATAATGTCCACAGACAAATCTTTCATTACAAGGAAAGAACAATATTCAATATGTAGTGCACCCACCACCAGTCTTATTTCAGGAGTACGGAATTTGACCAAACCGGCTTGCAGAGGGGTCATATCGACACTAGACACCTGGATAGGAGGGGACAGGGGAATCAAAGAAGGCAATATTTGGGAAACAAATTCAAAATCAATGAAGTTGGCGGCTGAACCAGAATCCAAGAAAGCCTGTCCAACACGTGAGGCTGACTGGAAAGAGACGGTGCAGGGCAAAAATACTCTAGAAACATTAGAGGGTACCTGAGCTCCTAGACAGTCCTCCCGATAACTGTCTAGGAGCGGAAGTTTTCCTGCTGAGGTTTTCTTCGGACAGGACTTCAGCAGATGATCCGGACTCCCGCAGTAGAAGCACAAATGATTCCTCGTACGATGTTCCCTTCTCTGCTTAGGCGTAATACTGCCGAGTTCCATCGGTTCCGGTCCGGATTGGCTGGAGACCGGATTGAGGATCGGCTGAGGAGCAGGAGACACCCGAGGAGGTCGCCTGGATCTTAGACGTCTATCTGCCCGGACGGCCAGGGTCATAGCTTCGTCAAGTGTTTTAGGTTCAGCATGGGCTAACAACAAATCCTTCACACGGTCAGACAGTCCAGTCATGAAAAGGTCTTTCAAAGCCCTATCATTCCACCCGGAATCGGTCACATATTGTCTAAAACTAGCACAGTAATTTTCTGCCATCTGTCCACCCTGACGTAGAGACAATAACTGGGATACAGCTAACGCTGGGCGATCTGGCTCATCATATATCTGACCCAGCGCAACAAAAAACTCGTCAAGGTATGAGCGCAAAGGAGAGGCAGTGGGTAAAGAAAAGGCCCAGGTTTGGGGGTCTCCGCGCAGGAGAGACATAACCAAACCCACCTTTTGCGCTTCAGTTACAAACGACCGAGGTCGTAAAGAAAAATACAAAATACATCCTTCCCGAAACAGAAAAAATTTCTTACGGTCACCGTAAAAAAAATCAGGAAGGGGGACCTTAGGTTCAGGTGCAGGTGTGGGAACCTGGGGTGCAGACACAGGAGCCGAGGCCTGCATGTTTTCCTGAACCTGAAGGCGTATAGCAAGATCCTGAATCAAATTGGTCAAGGCCTGGACCTGAGCTACCACCACTGACATTTGCTCCATAGGTGGAATAAACGTAGCTGGCAGTATACAGGTTGCAGGTATTTTCTGGCTGGTTTTTCTGTCAAGGTTGGGATAAACAGACAACAGAGGAGCGTGTGCCCTGAGCTTACCCAACCCTCTGTCCCTGCCTATTGCCTCACCCACGCTAAACCGTGGGGCGACAACCACGAGGACTGCGAAATACACTGTATAAGGTGCAGGGAACAGGGACAACAAACAAGACAGACAAAACACCAAATGGATAGTCAGGAAGCCGCGTCAAAACCAGGAATAACAAAGTACAAAATCGGAAGACGGTAGAGTAGTCAAATACGAGCCGAGGGTCAAATAAGAAGTCAGGATACACAATACAACGCAAGCAGGAATAGCAAGGATTTTGCAAAAACCAGCAAGGAGCAGAGAGAAAGATAGGTATATAAGCAGGAAGATATCCCACCCCCAGGTTCTGAATGGACCAGATTCAGAGAAGCCACTCAGCCCAGCACCTGAGTATTAACCCTGAGTAGACAAACCAAACATGAAGCTGGGCGTTGGCTCTAAAACAACCCACAGTGTGAACATGGTTCAAGGCAAGGCGTAGGCACTAAACAGAAACACACAAAAACTCAGAATACCAAGCAAAACATAGAACCTATGTTCTCCGATGACCAGACCTGACAATACACTGCTCGTTTCCAGGGGTTATGGCCACCCTGCAATCCAGCACTGGTGGTCGTGCTTGCACAATATAGAAAAAAGCGCTGACCTATTACCTTTAAGATTCTCTGCCCATTTGGGCCTGCAACCTCACTCTGTGTTTACAGGGGACTGTAAATAGCCCTGATTTTATACCATGAGACGGACTGTGGCCTGAGTAAAGAGAGAGTGCAGAGGCTAGTGGCATTGGCTTGTTAAGGCTGCTTTGACTACACTAAGTGCAGAAAGAGTCTTTTCTGTTGCTAGGTTCAGCTGCCTGATACAATTATCCTGTGTGTGGTATATAGAGAGTGTCCTTGAGTGGCAACTACCTGTGGATTAAAACAGTGTCCTGCTCCCAGTAGAAAGCATCTGTGAAGTATAAAGACCACCCTGCTACCAGTGGAAAGCACCTGTGAAGTATAAAGACTGTACTGCTACCAGCAGAAACCATCTGTGAAGTAAGAAGACCATACTGCTACCAATGGCAACCACTTGTGGAGTATAAAAAACTGTCCCATTATGTGTGTGTCATATGACGCACTAATACATTTTTGACTTTGTAGCTGTTGTAATAATCAAAATAGCTAAAAAATATGAAAAAAGCCCTGTTTATGACCTTCCTATTAAGGCGTAACCTTTATTCGGTTTTTCTTTTAAAATAAATTCCCCAAACTAAACAAAAGAAAAATTTAAAATTTGACTGTCCCTCTCCTTTGAAATTCAGAATATACTTACAGTTGGAAAGGAGAAGATCTTGAATCTACAACAGTGGATCTTAAGTAGAAGATGATACATAGAGAATTCCTGGAATTCTCTAACCTCAGATGCTGGGAAAGTGTGACTTGAAAGTTGAGGTCAATACAAGACATGTCTACATGGTACACCCATAGATGTACTTGGACTATGATGATTCCTGGGAAGGGTAAACTATCTTTCTAAATTAGCATCTATCAGATATGTGTCACACACTGAGGCAGCTAACTTACAAAGATGTGTTCTGAGAATGGATCGACAGCCAGGAAAATGTCTTCCATTAGTGAAGAAGGCCTCTGCAGACATAGCAACAGGGGCAGATTGGCCATAGACCTTACATGGAAATTTCCCGGTGGGCTGAGGCCCATGGGGCCCCGGGCGTCCTTATGGCCGGTCAGTGGAATTTTTTGGGGACGTATTTTGTGCTGCTGGCAGTATTTTGTGATGGACTGTGGTATTTGCCTCTGTTGGGGTGATATAACGTGTCACAACATGTTATTGCTGGCGCTTTCTTCCATCAATTTGGACCCGTCTACAAAACGGGCCACTTTTAGTATTTTTTCCAGGGCCAATTTAAGTTCCCAGTCTGCCCCCTGTATAGCAACCCTAAAATATTTTTATGCAGATCAGCCAGTGGTGAGGACCCCTTGCAGTGGCATAACTACAACTAACTGGGCCCCACAGCAAATTTGGGAATGGGGACCCCCCCAGAAACTTCCTCGCAACCCGAACTCACATGCAACCCTCACTCTTGTGGCTAGTCAAGATTGAGCTCTCCCAGACAAGGCCTGACAGCCACTCCATCCGCTTTCTATAGTGTCACTGTATATAATGCCATTGTATAATACTGTTGAGGGGGGCCTGACAATAAAATCTTTTAGTCTCCCTCCTGAGGGGGCCCCTTGTGGGTCTGGGCCCCAAAGCAGCTGCTTCCCCTGCTTCCCCTATTGCTACGCCCCTGACCCCTTGAGAAAGCTGACTGCGAAACGTGCAATATAAAGAAATGAGATTGTGAACTGCTAGAGTGATAGGAACTGGCAGGAGTGATTTAGAAATGTGTACCACATGCCCATTAGGCTCATTTAGACTTGTATTGTTTTTGGATGTCTGAGTGAAGGGATAGATGCTTACTGAATAGCAACCTAATACAGTAAATGGGCCTATTCACATGTGAGATTTTCCAATATGGAGCACTGGTCCTTGCAGAGAAAATTCTAGCCTGCATTATTTAGATCCAAATTTCACACAAGACAGGCCCATTTAGGCCCTTGTGTACACAGATCTTATAGGGCCCCATAGCAAAATTTAGTATGGACCTCCCTAACCTAGTTTCCCAGTGTACGTGTGTCAGTCACTCCCAGGCAATACAGAACATACACTATGCCACACATTTCTGACAAATAACGTGTTTTTTTTTTAATTAAGTGGAAGACATTTTTATTAAACACAAATTTAAGCCAAATTTTGGCAAACAAGTTCTGTGTTGGACCTGCCAAATGTGGGCCCCATTGCAATTGCTGTGACATCCATTCCACAAATTCAACATGACGATCAGGATTATACTCATTGAGGTGATGCAGTAACTAGATTGTGTATGGGTGCCATTTGTGGAAACCAGTATCCACCCAATGGAGATTCAATTCACCCCTCTCTCCAGTGACAGACATTGGGTGCTATGATGTGGTCTCTTGCTGAAGGACGCCAGGACAGCTATGTTGTTGTTTTGTCTATGGCAGTTTTGTAACATTCACTTTTTGGCAGGTCCAACACAGAACCTGTTTGGCAAAATTTGGCAAGCAATTTGTCAATTGTGTCATGGTGGATGGGTGATCTGTTAGGGTACTAATGGGTTGAAATCCACTGACTGGGGTACTGCACTCCCCAAAGATCAGCACAATTGTTGTCATCATGTAATAATGTCACATGTCTGTGTCCGTAAAAAAGAGAAAATTGTTAGTAACTGGCAGGAATAGAGGTATACATAATAAATAAACAAGTACCGCACATTTGATTTACATCAGCACCAATACCATAACTTGATGAAGAGTGGGTACACTATATGTTAATATAATCCACAAGATACCTTGTATGGAGTATTCTCTTCGCAGCGTTCACCTTTCAAAGAGTATGCGTATAGTTGGCTATGAATTAGGGACCGCGCTCCGGCTGGTAGCACGGTCATGCTTACAGGGATCTCGCAGCTTGCGCTCTCACGGAGCAGCAGGTGACGTCACCAGATAGCTACGGGTATTCAGACGGGTCTGAATACCTTCCAACGCTTTTCGAACAATTACGTTGTTCTATCTCAGGGAAACTAGCTGTCTCTGCTCTCTTCTCTTATTTATGCGCTCGCTCTGCCATTAACCCTTCAGCTGCCATATACATCAACTGAACAAACTCAAGTAGAGAATAAAGATGGAACATATACGCAAAAAATTAGTGGTTTGATTACATGTATATATGTTATATATGTAGTTATATATGCAATAACATGCCCGTGTAAAAAAATCTATATAGGCCGTACAAAAAGGTTTCTAAAAAAAACGGATGGGGGAACATATATACAACATCCAAAGAAATTTTGAGGGGCATCCATTATCAAGACACTATAAGGACAAACATGGAGGAAAATTTGAAGGTTCAAATGGGCTTGAGGTGGTTAAAAAAGACAAAAGGGGGGGGTGATTTTGTTGGAAAAATGTCTAGAGCTGAGACAAGATGGATATTTAACATGAACTCGCTGGCACCTATTGGTTTGAACATGGAGATTGAACTGTTTGCCTTTGAGTGATATAAGGAAAAGGTGGTTAAAGGAGGGAGGTAACATCTGAGAGAAATAAAAAATAAAAGATAAAAAATAACACTGCATAAGTTCAATATATATCCTATAGGAATGAGTGGGTATTATTATTGTTAACATCGAGAATGCACGTTCAGTTGATGTATATGGCAGCTGAAGGGTTAAAGAGGACCTTTCACCGTTCCTGACATTCATGTTTTAATATCTTCATGCATTCCCCACGTACTAACAATTCTGGAGCATCTATTCTTATGGCTCTATGCTGTGTCATTCATTTATTATTTGCACTAGAAGTTATATGTGAATTGCTATTTGCCATCAGTAAAGGAACAGAGGGGAGGTAACAAGTTGGGGGTGAGTCCCTGCACAGTCTGAACATGGCAGCACTGATTGGATACAGTGAGTATGTGCAGGGACACACCCCCAACTGGTCACTTCCCCTCTGTTCCCTTACTGAAGACAAATAGCAATTCATTCATAACTTCTAGTGCAAATAATAAAGGAATGGTACAACATAGAGCCATAAGAATAGATGTTCCAGAATTGTTAGTACGTGGGGAATACATGAAGCTATTAAAATAGGCATGTCAGGAGTGGTGAAAGGTCCTCTTTAATGGCAGAGTGAGCGCATAAATAAGAGACGAGAGCAGAGACAGCTAGTTTCCCTGAGGAAGAACAACGTAATTGTTCGAAACGCATTGGAAGGTATTCAGACCCTTCTGAATTACTGTAGCTATCTGGAGACGTCACCTGCTGCTCTCTGAGGGCGCGAGCTGCGAGATCCCTGTAAGCGTGACCGCGCTACCGGCCGGAGCGCGGTCCCTAATTCATAGCCAACTATACGCATACTCTATGAAAGGTGAACGCTGCGAAGAGAATACTCCATACAAGGTATCTTGTGGATTATATTAACACATAGTGTACCCACTCTTCATCAAGTTATGGTATTGGTGCTGATGTAAATCAAATGCGCGGTACTTGTTTATTTATTATGAATGCAAGATAGACAACTGTATTGTTTTTGGACGGCGGTAGTTTTTGTGCAGTTCTACCGCAAGTACTGCGGCCATTGTATAGCTATTGGCATTTATGGGTGCCGGTGGAGTTTTTTGATATTGTTTAACCCTTTCGCGCCCGGAGGTTTTTTCGGTTATGCATTTTTGTTTTGCGCTCCCTGCCTTCAAACAGCCATAACTCTTTTATTTTTCTGTTCACATAGCTGTATGAGGGCTTGTTTTTTGCGGGACAAGTTGTACTTTCCAACGCCACCATTTAAAATTGCATACGGTGTAGTGGGAAGCGGGAAAAAAATTCCAAACCGGGTGAAATTGCAAAGAAAACGCTATTCCGCTACAGTTCTACAGGTTTATTATTTACAGCGTTCGATGTGCATTAAAACTGATCCGTTACTTTCATTCTACTGGTCAGTACGAATCTGGCAATACCTAATATGTATAGTTTTTCCTGCGTTTTCATAGTGATAAAATAATTAGAAAGTTGCCCTTTTTTTTTTTTCCTTGTCACATCTTGACCCCTATACCTTTTTGGTATTTATGTGTACAGAGCTGTATGGGGGCTCATTTTTTGCGGGACGATCTGAAGTTTTTATTGATACCATTCTGGGGTGTGTATGACTTTTTGATCACTTTTTATTTAATTTTATTTAGAAAAAAAAAGCAACAAAAAACGGCAAATCGCCATTTGGACGCTTTTTTCCGCCACACAATTCGCCGTATTGGAATTTTTTTTTTTATATTTTAAAAGTACGGGCGTTTTCGGTCACGGTGATACCCATGATGTCTATATTTATTGTTATTTAGGTATTTATTTTTTAATTATACGGAAAGGGGGGTGATTTGAACTTTTATATCTTTTTTATTTTTTACAACAATTAATGAAAACAGCACCACTTCAAAAAACGTAATGGTGTGCCAGCGGTATTTAAACTTGGTCACAGTCCTTATAAATAAAAATAGAAAGACCGCAGCACCACCAATCTTGTGCAAATTAAAGGTGTTTTATTTTACCAGAGCAGCGACGTTTCGGTCCACGCTATGGAACCTTTCTCAAGCAGCAATGTGATATACACCAGTGTTACAGCAATATATATATAGGAACATGATTCATTATGTGTAATAATTCAATAAATTTCATGATTAATATAAAATAGTGACAAATAGTATGTATATAAAAAACAATTCATCAAATAAATATTATATAAAACTCCATCTCATACAAATAGTGAATACATAATAATAACACCGTGACAATACATACAAAAATAACATAATTCAGTGATTAATACTAATTTCATCAAAGAACCACCTGTGCAACAACATATGTGATAAATCAATTCATAATGTGTAATTTAAAATTCAAAAGAACTCACAAGCATGTATGCTGGGTCAGTCGCCATTCGGCGTTGTAGGCATCACACTGAGACTGCGCACATCATACGTGCGTTCCACTATGGAGCGCACCGACGCACCACGTGATCATTTAGCTGAAACCACGTACTTCACACGTGCGTTCCACCGTGAAGCGCACGAATGTATTGTATATTTCGAGGGAAATACAAGCTTCACATGATCCTTGCATTCCACTTAATAATCCTCTTGCTGGACTCCCCCAAAAATTTTGTTCTGAGAGTTTTGTATCACATGACATCAAAAAAAATTGTGATTGGAAATAACCAATAAAAAAAACAAACGTAGATAATGACAATCTATAAAAACACCCTGTGTGATGTCTTCACTATCACAATGGATATTACAATCATTCTCAAATCGTGTGATCTGTTTGCCAAAAAATGATCGTATATCAACACTTATTTTGGTATCTCTATTGACCTCGCAAATAGCCACCACAGTGAGTAGAGCAAACCGGCAGCAAGCTGTTTGTTGTTGTATACATTTGTGGTGCGGATAGATAGACATATGTGATGTGCCAAATGGATGTGCCACTTCCCGTCGCTCATTGGATAGGGCTGCAATTGCACTGGATCAACTTAGGAAGAATGAAGCCGCATGATTTTTGACCGTATGTTATCCTCATCAACACACAGATAGAAATAAACGCGCTGTCGATAGCATCGCATCTACTTACATTGAATTTCAATGGAGTTCATGATGGATCCACTCTTAGCTTGTTAAAACTAATACATCCATTAACGGGATCACAGTTTCACATACGAGATAGAGTGCAAGTATGGTCGGACAGTTGCTCATATTGCTGCATGTGATCCATAATCTTACCCGCATGTCCATTTTTTTGCCTAAAATATCGTTAATGTCTTAAAGTATTTATTGTAAATATAGTTCCAATACTGTGGATTCCTAGATAAATATATATATCATCATAGTTAGATATTTTTTTACACACGCAGATTTCTCTTTCATCTAATAATGCCATCTTTTGTTTCACCACGCTAGAGTGTATTGAATTAGCTAAAAGCTTGCTATATAGGATCACGGAGCTGTGGGCGCTTTATCATCATTGTGGCCTTGAATTTGTGTTTTTTCAGCCTTTCATATAATAGGTCCACTTCGTAGTGGATTTTATTATCTCAGGAAATAGATACAGACGAATTCGCGATGCGCACTTTCTCCTTATATATTAGGCCATGACAATCTACTATATAGGGCAGATAAGAATTGCACTTTGAAAAACTAGTGTGACAGACTATCTCAACGGAGCGAGTTACCTAGCAGCACCGCCAAACAGGAAATATCACTGTTGAAATTGGGAATCACCAGATCGGGGTAACTTGCTTTACTTTGACTTTTAGCTGCATTCACAAGCATCCGATTTCAGTACGAGTGGGTGTCTCTGTTACCCCCACCCATGTAAAGCGGAAGCTTCGGTTGATAGATGCTACTAGCTTGGTGTGATCTTACTTTACCAGGGTAGACTGCTCGTATGCCGAAGATAGAGCGCGCTTAGGAAGATGTATCGGCAGCTTCCAAACAATACAAGGCTCTGCACGCTGTTTATAAATAAAGCAGAGTACCTTGTGACTCCTGGTGAGCCTTGACGCCCGCAACAGACGAGTGTGCGATGGGTGCCATGTGCCGCATCGCCCAGCGCCATACATAGTTAAAGCAGCGCCCCTCCCTGTCAGTCTTAAGGAGATATACGGGAGGTGACTGCAGGGACGCTGCAGGATGAAGGGGGTTTGTGACATTGATGTGATAAAGGAGAAAACTTAGTAAAATTATAAGTAAGTTCACGCGTGTTTGGCTAGTCGCACATATATACGAGATCCATATTATGTGGAGTACGTGTGTTAGCATTAAGCTCATTGATATAAATCATACAGACTGGAACGCCTCACAAGAACAAACACATAAGCTATTCAATTAAAAATTTATATAATCTTTACCATAAAAGCAAATGTCGTTGACATTAAATGGTGTTAGAAGAGATAAAAAGAACATTCCAAGGAGATAAATAAAATATCTTTGAGTACGTGACAAATATTAACGCATTATTATCGTTTTATCCATTTGTCGATAACTCATAAACATAGTGATTAAATAATAAAACAAATTCAGTTATCAATTCCCATTTATTAAGAATCTATTACAACTAAGAGATGACATAGCTCAGAGCACTAAAATATGCTCGGGTCCAAATGTTTCCTAAAAAAACCTACAACTAAATGCACACAAAAGTTGTTCGTAAAATAATATATATGTAGATCGTAAAATAAATTAAGATATTACAGATACAGTTTGCGGGTGGCTCCTTTCTGAAGTAAACGAAACCAGACGAGATTGAGAGGATCAAATTAGGGTATGAACTCTGTGTAGCATTCTTTTTGCAAGGGCGAAAGAAACTTAATGTGGGATTCTGCCTGGCGAAAGAGGCGTGGGTTATAAAAAACTCGCAATGAGAGATCGTTCTCAGACCTATAGATTGGATAGTGGCAGCGCCAACAAGTTTACTGCAGACACATTAAAAATCTACAATTAAAAAAGGTGACATTTTTGGGAGGGGTTTTCCAATTTTAATGACTGTTAGGAGGTTAATGTACTGAAATAGATACAAATATTTAGCCTTCCAAAATAAAGACAATAGAAACAGATTTTAAGAATTACGATATCTATAACTGGGAATATACCCCAGAAATAAAACTGTGACCTGTGGATATGTGAAAAACAGGATATTAAGGATCACATATAATCTCTAGATTTTTTTTATTTCCCATCTGCTTTTTACTCTGAGAAGTGAAGTCTTAAAATATGTAATTCAGTATGCTGAATTTGTTATTTTTTCATGTTTCTAAAGTTAGCAGAGAACTTTCACTACTACCTGGCAGTCATAAAAATGCTTCCATATAAAATTGGTTCAATGTACTGTATGTTTTGGAAATTTATTTAGATAACAAAATGGTAAATCCCTGTATGATCCTCTGAGATACCTGGCACTTAACCAAAGATTGATTTAGTTGTAGAGAGATAGACTGCGGCTGTATATTCAAAGCCAACTGAACTTTACTTGCAGGAATAATGACACAACAAAAGTTTGTGAACCAAACAAGTGTGCAGGCAACACTATACATATGGTAGGGTGCACAAGAATTTACCAAAATAGAGAAGACACAAAAGGTGTGTGTAAGTAAAGTGTGCACACCTAAATGAATATAAAGGATATAAATCTTAAACCACTATAAAATGCATTATGCACACAAAACACTATGTCCAAGCTGATTTTCCATTCTGCCTTGTCCTGCATTTTCTAGATACATCCCTGGAAGTCACAATATGGCTAGTGTATACCACCGCAGACCACTTTTTGGGAAAAAGGGGTTTTGTTATGGCTGTTTGGAGATCATTTTTGGTCAAAAATGGGTGGAGAGGTAGCCATCATGGCCCATCATATGAAAATTCATCCAAGTGAGTCTCTGTTGTTGTCTTCCATAGGCGTTAGTAGAGCATTGTAGATCTGTTATTGCAATAATGGTTTTTGACACAATTGTGGTGTTCCAACAAGAAAATGCTCACCCTCACTGTGCCTGCAGTATGCAAGGTGCTCTTCAGGATCCACAATGTCCTGGACATACCAAAGGTTGGTCATTGTTACCTCCACATAAACCAGACGGCAATGGCCATGTTTGGAGGGTAGCTCCCTCCTTTAGATTGAGCACTCCACAACCATCTGCCCAGGGCAGGGCTTCTGAGCAGAGTATAAATATAGCTGGTTCCTACACCGTCCTGAACATTGTAGGTTTAGGTTGAGCCCAGGAAAGGCAGTTCTGTTAGTGTTAGGTACGCATCGCATCTGTAGAAGCCACCTTGACGCTGGTAGAAGGGCCCAACACACGTTTGATCAAAAATGAGCGCAATGAGCTTCCATTTTTCATGTATAGGTAGAGTACCACTTTAACCCAGAATACTCCCAAATCCTTAGTTCTATTGTTTGCATATGTAATGGAGTGCTGCCTTATGTTTTTTGTTTGCTGAAAGCTTGGACGAGGATATCCAGCATCTGTATGAGTGTTACTGTGGAAGAGTGGCAGCCGGTATCACAGCAAAGGGAGATGCCACCCAATATTAATGTGATCCGACCTCAATGTATACCCTGCTACAGAACCCAAATCATAGGGTGCACCTCCTTGGTTGTGTGATCATTGATCAAGCACCATTAGCAGTTTATACTCAATTGCATTAAGTTTTCCAGGTGTTTTTTTTTTTTTTTCATTTTCTGCTAGGGTAGATAAAAATAAATCAATCAATAATACAAGTTGTATTTCATGTTTTATCATTCATGAGATTCATAGCACAGCTTTAAAAATATGAAGCCTAATTATTAAGGTGTCTCATATTTTTGTATTTTACAATTGCTAATGTTTCTGTGCTGTGTATTTGTGCTTTGTGCCTTCACAGAACAGCCACATCACATGACATAGGAGCAGATTTACACATTTACATCTTGGACTTTGTCTAGCCATTTGTCGCTGTCTGCAGGGACTGAACCTGTCACTTGACATTGTCCCTAGCACAAAATAAATGTGCACTGTGTCTGCCAGCACTGTCAGGTCAGACAGCACATCCCAGAGTTCAGAGAGAATAGAAGAGCAGACGTGATCAGATCTTCCGCCAGCATCCCACAGTCATGAGGCTTTGATCCCGAAGCTTTGAAGCAGAAACACATTGATCCTCATCTGTCTCACAACAGACCAAAGTGACCTAATGACAGCAGCATGTTTAATAGGTTAACAGAATAATGGCTTCCAGCAGAAACATTAATTAATGAGTCTTACTTAATATGCAAAAGAGTCACTGACATATTCAGCTAATGACCTAATTTGATTGTATATTTAATATTTGGAAGCAGCATTATATTACAATACCTATACGTCAGCACCATTATTAGGTGGTACAAAGCTTGTATGATAGATAGATAGATAATAAATAGATATAGATAGATAGATAGATAGATAGATAGATAGATAGATAGATAGATAGATAGATAGATAGATAGATAGATAGATAGATAGATAGATAGATAGATATGAGAGTAGATAGATAGATAGATAGATAGATAGATAGATAGATAGATAGATAGTAATGCTGTTTATCACATGATTTGTTAAAAAGTTACAGAAGCAGAGCTACACCTACATACAGTATACTGCATGTATTTGCATTTCGTCACAGCAGTTAAGGGAAACTTTGAAGAGGAAACATCAGAGCATCCCTTTCCATATGCGCTATTAGAACATAAGGATGTCCTAGAGGGAGCTCCCGCGCCTGGTTCTTTCTTCTTCTTCTTAGGAGAGCTAAGCTGTGTCATACATGGTTATCCACTTATCAGTTACAGATGCTACATCTCCATTCAGTAGCCCCCGCTGGGTAACTGGATGTTCCTCTCAGCTTACCCTGGAAATAACCACTGCAGCCAGATGTGCATTTAGAAAAGCTCTTCTCCTGAGAAGATCACCCCTTTAAGCACCAGTTTGCATTTCATCAATATTTTAGCTGGTGCTTAGCTTTTTTTTTTCATAACGTTTAGTGCCACACTGGAGCCTGAAGTACCAAATGTCTTATTGGATTTTTGTCCAAATACATTTAACCGCACGCTTCTGTCCGTGAGACTGTGTCACAAAAAAACAGGACATGTTCTATCTTTTGCCACAACTTGTGGATCACAGATCCATTGAAGTCAATGGGTCCACGCCGCAATGGCCAGTGTCTGTGTTTTGCCATCTGCAAAATGGACACAGTCGTGTGATTAGCCACTTATACTGTAGGTTGAACTTACCGTATATATTCATTAGATCAGTACGACTAGTTTTGCTGTGTGCCAGTACAAAACAATTTACTGAATGCCGAATCACCTAGAATTTTGACAGTTAGCTGGAACCTACTATGTGCAGCACCACTCCCTTGTCACATATAGGAGATCACACTGTATTCATGAGGAAAATAATATCATTCCCTCCTAAGCCAATGATTGTAATACAACTGTATCTTGTCCTCACTGCCAAGCCTGAGCCTCCATTATAGTGATGCAGCAAATGCAGAAGCTCAGCTGGAATTAAGATGTGTTCCTAAGATACATTTCAGGAAGACTACAATAAGACCATATTGCTTGTTGAAGAACCACCAAGGGGTTCATCAGCTTCTTAGCAAATTTTTGCTGCCTATGGTCATGTGCTGCTTGGGGGAAAATTCACTCCTGCGGCCAGTCATTGGCTGAAGAGGCACATGTGACCCCCATGTCTGTGTCACAAGTTTACAAGCAGGGACCGGCAGATGGCAAACTCAGCAGTGGACCACAGAAGTGGGAACGGAGTGGGAGGAAGCAGGTAAGTAGGCTTTCCTCCACAGCTGAAAGAACCTCTTAAAGATGTAATTGAAATGCCACTTCCACAAAACCTTTAAATGGATATTTCATATTTTTATTACTATTTTATTACTTGTTACTTATTACTTGAAATTATTACTTGTAACCTTTTTCAGAACAATCTCACCTCTTGTCAGTCCAGCAGTACCTCCCAAAATGTGTATGACTTGGTTATCTGGAATTTAGATAAAAAAGGATAGGTCAGCTACCCCTCCTTGTCTGTTTTAGTAAATGCTTGTATTTCTCATAAAGCAGTGTCACTACACAGTCTGATACTGTAAGCTCTGATTGGAGAGTGACAAACTTTGTAGGGACACTCCCACCCAAGTGGTAACACCCAGTTGTCCATTTATTCATACATTTCCTGAAGGAATGGCAGACGAATTTCACAACAGTAATAAGTGTAACCCCTGCAGAGAAAGCAGACACTGCTGCTGTCAGTTACAAGCAGGGACTAACAGCAGCAGGCATTAGTGTTGCAGAGAAAGAAGACACTGCTGCTGTCAATTGTAAGCAGGGACTCACAGAAGCAGGCATTAGTTTTGCAGAGAAAGAAGACACTGCTGCTGTCAATTACAAGCAGAGACTCACGGCAGCAGGCAGTAATTTTGAAGAGAAAGAAGACACTTCTGCTGTCAATTACAAGTAGGGACTCACAGCAGCAGGCATTAGCACTCATTCTCCTGAGGTGAAGTGGACTCCAAATCCCGAGAGCACTTGCCCATACCTGCAGTCAATAGCAGGGGTCTAGGGGGAAAGGCTAAAGAAGGAAGTGGAGCAGCAGCCATCTTAGAGACAGCAGCATGACCAGGATATAGAGAGACTTAGAGATCTCCACAAACAGATGTGAGTACAATTCAGCCCAGAGAGCACCTGTGGATCTATTGTGCAAGGACAGAGTCCAACTACTGCTTTACATCCAGCCTGCATCCCAGGAGGATCCTGCCGCCAACTCCACAACCAACTAAGCCGCTGAATGTTTCAGCCCCCAGCTGGCTCTCAGACAGGACAATTGTAAGTGCACCAACATTAGCGCACCAAAGTTTTCTGCAACTGGGCCCCAACGTTCAGACTGGGTAAATTCTTAGACAGGAGTTAATAGCAAGCTGAGTGCTAAGGGTAGATAGCTGGGAAGTTATACTGTATTTGTCTGTTAAAGGAGAGTGTGTGTTCTCACCATCAATGCTTACTGTTACAGCTAGCTTAGCACTTTCACCTGGGGTTTTCCTTAGACAGAATTGTAATGTGTGCTTTGTCCCTTTTATTGTATTTATATTTATGTTCTTCACCATTGTTCACCCTTTCCCAAATAAATCTGTTGATTAGTTAACTCCTTCCTGGGGTGAGTGTGTAATGAGCTGGGCAGGGGTTTCCCAAGTTGACCCCTGGCAGAAAATGAAGACCCTCCTGCTATCCTATAAAGCTCCAAGCAAGATTTGGGTGGAGGCACTGTGCCATAGAGAGGTGAGACCCACTATACACCCTGCCTACCGAGGGCTGCCCAAAGGAGTTTTACATAAGATGCATGTGGCAATAGGGGTTATAACTTTTCGGTTTGGACAGTAAAGAAATGCTTTGGAACTCTGTGACAGAATTGCACTTTCTTGATCCGTATGATCCCAAGTCCTTTGTGCTGTCAGTCAAAAAAAAATAATGTATTGCATAGGTTTTTAGAGGGACATGGTTATATAAAGATATCATATCCTTCTTCAGTCTCTTCTCTGAAGCCCGTTTCACACTGCCGTTAGGGCATTCCAGCAGGCTGGAATAGAATGGCTGGACAAAATAGGAATCGGCTGGACAAAAACTGCTCCGCACAACAGTAGTTGTTTAGCCGATTCTCTGCATATTTACCGGATTTCAGCTGGATCTCTGCCGAACATCATTATAGTTATTGGGACCAGAAGGCATTTCAGCAGTGCCTGGTTAGTAGACACGGCATAGGGTATAAGAGGGCATAGTAGAGGTTAAGAGGCACAGTACAGGGATATCCCCTTATACTCCTGTAATGTGCTTCCTACATGGTATTATAATAGGGGAACATACAGGGTAAGGGGCACAGTACAGGTATAGGGGCACAGTACAGTATATGGGGCACACAGTACAGGGTAGCGGGCACATAATAACCTCTTCCAGTTCAGGGTAGTGGGCACATAATAACCTCTTCCAGTATGGAATGGCCAGACAAAATTGGAATTGGACGGACAAAAAAACTGAGCTCAACCATAGTTGTCCGGCTGATTTTCTGCATATTTGCTTATACTTAATGAGGCTGGATGGCATTCTGGCAGTGTCCGGCAGTAAACGCTAGTGTGAAACTAGCCTAAGGTAAATACATTTAGTTTTAGTAACCTAAACTTTGTAAATTATTTTTTTTGTACCTTGTATTAATTATATAGCACATTTATTTTTTTGACCCAAAATGTTTAACCTTACCCTTAACAGCACTGAACCTCATCTGCCATTTTTTCTGCCTATTTGGCCACTTTGTCTGGATCACTATATATAGGAACTTGTATTATATCTACAGTAGTACAGAGCTTTTTGTTATCTTCAAATACAGAGAGGGTGCGATGAAGTTCAACTTCTGAATCATTCATACGCAGCTTCATCAGTAATGGTCCCAGTACAGACGCTGAATATGACTGGTTTGTTGTGCTATCTAAACCAATGCACATTAACGTGAGCAATAAATGCACGTGAGAGACAGTCTGAAATGGTTATAAAAAAAATTCAAATACAGATGCAGCCGAGCTAAACTTTGATGGTTAAAGAAGAACTCCCGCAAAAAATTTTATTCCATGTCCTGCTAGAAATGTACATGATGTAATCTGTAGTGAATGTCATTTTCTTACCAGTAGCTGAATTTTTGAGTTATATCATCCTGAAGTTTTCTTATCTGTGTCATGTGACCAGCAATTAGACCCACCAACTCACACAGCACCTTATATGTGGACAGGAAGTCTAATTTTCTATGCATTCCTATGGGAGCCTCACTTTCAGTCTCATAGGAATGAATAGAGAAGTGACTGGCTTACTGTCCTGGGTCAGCTGGAGGTCAGGGAGTTGGTCACATGACCCAGCTACAATAAGAAGAGAGTGGAAACTAAATTTCAGCCTCTGATAACAAAATTACATTCACTACAGATTATATCATGCACCTTTCTAACAGGTCAGAGAACAAAAATTTTTTGCGGGAGTTCTTCTTTAGCATGTTAAGTAAAGAATGGCAAGCAAAACATAACTAACTTTTCAATGGCTTTTGTCAGGAGATAACCAAGATAACACTGTGCCATGTGTTATCAGAGTCAATTTTAGCTCAACTACATCTGTATACTAATCACATCTGTATATACTTTTTTATATATACAGATATAGTTGAGCTAAAAATTGACTCTGATAACACATGGCACAGTGTTACAGTATCTTCTGACAAAAGCCATTGAACTCCATTAAAAGGTTAGTTATCTTTTGCTTGCCATTCTTTACTTAAAGGGGGTTCTCCTGAAATTAAGAAAATGAAAATACTTAAATATTACTTTATTATAAATATATTCCCAAATACTTTTCATTAGTTAGAATGGCTCATTTTGTCTGGGGAGCAATCATTAGGAGAAATAAAATGGCCGCCGCCCTATAAGTACACAGAAACTCTGTCCTAATCACACAGGGGGACAAGTTACTTCACAGCACTGAGGTAAAGAGCTGCCTCATCCTCCTCTCTGCTATGCTTGTCAGGGATTATGATCCTCACTAGGGATGAGCGAACCAAACCGAATTTTGAGAAAGTTCGTAACGAATCTGGTTAAAATAACGGCGACGCAAAAATATACGCATATTTATTGAGAATGTACGCTAATGCGTACAAATTCAGTTAAGTAGCGTACAATTGACAACGCTACACTGTATGTTTCGTTACTTGAGTAGGAATGTTCGCAGACGCAGTGTATGCGTACGCTAATGAGTACATATTCAGTTAAGTAGCGCACCTTTGACAACATTACACTGTATGTTCGTTATTTGTGCGGGAGAATGTTCCGCATTAGCCATTGTTGAAGTCACTTGGTTTTTCTTCCACTTTTTTCATTGTAATAGCAACTGCAAATAAACGAAACTGTACCCTATCTGACTCCCATTATTGTAGAAGCAATTATTCAGCCGTTATAGCAAGGTCTCGTTTTAGGTTCGTTCGTACGAATCCGAAATTCAAGAAAGTTCGCCAAAGGCGAACCGAACTTTTCAAAAGTTCGCTCATCCCTAATCCTGACTACAGTTTAAGATGATATTTAGCTGAATCTTTGTGGAATGGAGTTCATGAGGAGACATGAAGTACAAATAGAGGTGGGGATGTGGTAAATGAGCAGCAGCACTTGTATGCAGTCTCCATTACCACTGTCTGTCCTGTCCGTCCTCTCTGTACTAACATGTCTCCTCATGAACTCCATTCCTACAGAGATTCAGCTGAAGATCAAAATAAACTGTATTCAGGATCATAATCCCTGACAAGTAGGAACTGACAAGTAGGAAAGAGGAGGATGAGTCAGCTGTTTAACTCAGTGCTATGAAGTAACTTGTCCTCCTGTGTGCTTAGGACAGGTTTTGTGTGTACTAATAGGACTAGTGGCCATTTAATTTCTCCTATGATTGCTCCCCAGACAAAACCAGCCATTATAACTAGTGAAGGGAATTTGGGAATATATTTATCATAAAGTAATATGTAAGTATTTTCATTTTCCTTATTTCCGGAGAACCCCTTTAAAGAGAACCTTTCATGGGATTATGGGTTTACAAATTGGATGCAGATAAGGGCAGCCCCTACAGATGACAAGCACTTTTTTTTTCTAAAATACCCCTGCGTTCCAGTTTTGGCGCCTGATATGTATTGGCACAGGGAGGAGGAGACGCCGGGTTTCTCATGAGATGCCAAAACAGCGAAGGGACACAGCGGCGGAACGGAAAGAGGTATGTTAGAAAAAAAAAAGTGCTGGCATCTGTAGGGGCCGCCCAATCTGGTAAGCATACCAGTTTTGTAACCATAATGCCATGAAAGGTCCTCTTTAATGCGTCAACCATCAAGTTTAGCTTGGCTTCATCTGTATTCTACTGTTTAGCTGATGTAGAAATGTAGAAGATGATAAATGTGGGAACCACTGGCCTTGTCCCCTCCATGCCACTTTTCAGGAAAGTGGTGAGGCGGTGGCGTAACAGGCACTTTCGTAAAAAAATTTTTTGCGTAAGTGCCATTGAAAAACTCACAAACAGTTGCAGTACAAAGTGGCGTATCTGTATGATAAAATCCGGCCCATAATGTTTAGCCAGTGTCTGATGCATCAGTTTTACAACATTACACTGCTAATATAGTGATTGCCTTTGACAATGTTAACAAAATAATGTGGTTTGATGGAGAAAGACTTTGCCGTTTAGGATGAGTTGTTTTTCCTATGGTAGTCTTGCAGGGGTGTCGAAAGAGAGCTCCAAAATAATCTTGCACAGGACGCCATCTAACAAAAGGCCAGTCCTGGACTATTCTTCATATACTGCATGTCATTTTCAATAGAAAAAAAAACAACTTCATGCTTTGCCAATAGCACAAACCTTGAGCGCCATCTTGTGTTTATCAGTCACTTACGCATGTAATTTAGTTTTAAATATGAATTTTGGTTTACTCAGGGTGCAGGCTCTTCTTATCTGGCAGTTAAAACCAGATAGTAACACATCTCCTCTTGTCTAATCTGATTTTATTTACCGATTACTGATTTTTATTCTATTTTCTGAACATGATTATTGGGGGGGCCATCTTGCCTGAGCTGTTCTTAGCAGCATTTAAGAAAAATTAAAAAACTTGCTTAAGCAGCCACATGGGTCATAGATGGTCAGGAGGGGAGTGCAGCACCCAACCGCAGGGGAACACGTGAGGCTAGGTAATGGGTGGTCACAGTGTCTACGGTGTTGCCGGTAGCTACTCACAGTTTGATGGTAACTCCTGGGCTGGAGACAGCTACGTGGAGAGAAAGGACACCGTTTCCTCTGGGGCACCTCTGGTCCACAGGAACATGCCGGATGGTGAGGCGAGGGGCCCTGATGTTTGGGGTATTTTAGGGTGTCTGTCAGCAGGGTCCTGGTGATTTGGAGGGACGCAAGGTTTTGTAGTAGAAGTAAAGAGGAGGCAGCTTTGGTGAAAACAGGGGAACTTTTACTTAGTCCTGAATCCTCCTTGTTGTACAGGGATAGATACAGAGATAGATCAAAAGGGGTAGGTGCTGTAGACTTTCCAATAGGCTGGGTTCTAGGTTTAGCTATATAGTCTTTCATAAGACAGCCAGGTTTTGGGTACTGCTTTGCTTTAAGATACACACTCCTGAGGGTAATGTAATGTGTGAATTAGAATAAAGAACGATTGTGCACTTGTCATCTAGTAATTCTCCAGGGGCTGTGGAGCGTCTCTTGGAAATAGGACAAAAGTGGAGTCCAGAGGCAGTAATAAAAAATGCACTACCTCCACCTGATGTACCGCTTTGTGGCTTTCTGGTCTGTCTGGATCCTCTTAGCTGAGCTGGGCTGAGGATATTGGAAGAGCTGCTGGATCTTACTTTTCTTCCAACACTCTGTGCTAAACTGCAACTCACTGCACTCCCACCAACCACCAACTTTCACCCTCTCATGTACAGAGGGGTGGTGGCAGATGGCCAGCTCCACCTAGTGCTGAGGAGTGGAAACACCTACCCCAGCCTCTTGCATAGCCTTAAAGGGTTTCTGTCATCAGATTTTAGCATTGCAAACCGAGTGTCATTTGCAATGCGCAAATGACACCTGATGACAGATCTGTTAATGTTTATAGTTTTCTGTAGCCTAGTTTTTGAGAAAATAGCGTTTTTAAAATATATAAAATGAGCTTTCCTAGGTGCAGGGGGCGTTAACCCTGCACCTAGTAGTGGCGTAATTCCTCCTCTTACCCCTCCTCCGTTTCGGTGATTGACAGGGCCAGGCAGCTAGCTCTTTCGGCTGCCGGCCCTGTGCGAGTCCGAAATCCCGCGCCTGCGCATTGCGATCACCAATGCGGGGGCATTGATGAAGCCAGGATCCGGGCGGCCAGCGGCTCTCAACGCATATGCGCGGATTTTGCACTCGGACAGGGCCAGGAGCCGAAAGAGCTGGCTGCCTGGCCCTGTCAATCACCGCAACGGAGGAGGGGTAAGAGGAGGAATTACACCGCTAATAGGTGCAGGGTTAACGCCCCCTGCACCTAGGGAAGCTCATGTACATATTTTAAAAACGCTATTTTCTCAAAAAACTAGGCTACAGAAAACTATAACATTAACAGATCTGTCATCAGATGTCATTTGCACATTGCAAATGACACTCGGTTTGCAATGCTAAAATCCTGATGACAGAAAACCTTTAAGCACAGACATGTTAAACCGTTTGAAGTGCGCACTACTAGTGGGACACTGCAGGAGGTGATATCATTACAGGCAGGATTAGAATGAGTTAACTGCAGTAAAGTGATCTGTATAGACCAGGGATGTCTAACCTGTGGCCCTCCAGCTGTTTCGAAACTAAAACTCCCAGCATGCCTGGACAGCATATAGCTATCAGGGCATGTTGGGAGTTGTAGTTTTGCAACAGCTGGAGGGCCACATGTTTGGGATCCCTGGTATAGACCAAAAAGTTGTGCCTATTATTAGGCTTAATTAGCCTCTGTGAAAACAACAGGATTTTATGGTTTCTGTATAAGTATAAATACACTATATAAAACGTGATTTAAACAATAAGTAATTCTCTGATGACACATTCCCTTTAAAGAGGACCTATCACCACTCCTGACATGCTTGTTTTAATATCTTCATGCATTCCCCAATGTAATAACAATTCTGGAGCATCTATTCTTATGTCTCTATGTTGTGCCATTCCTTTATTATTTCTACTTCTACTTTACTATTTTATTTCTACTAGAACTGGCGATACCAGTTGGGGGGTTGGGGGTGTCTGCACAGACTCACTCTATCCAGTCAGTGCTGCCATTGTCAGACTGTGCAGGTACACGCCCCCAACTGGTTACTTCTAGTAGAAATAATAAAGAAATGGCACAACATAGAGCCATAAGAATAGATGTTTCAGACTTGTTATTACATGAGGAATGTGAGTAGTTAACAGACATATCAGGAGAGGAGACAGGTCCTCTTTACAGAGAACAGCTGTGTGTGAAGACTTATTGACAATCATCCATGGGATAACATATACAAGGAGGTATCTCTCAGGGAAAGAGAGCCATTTCGCTGGTGTCATCGTCTTAATTTTGTTCCCTATGAGTCAAAGTCAGTCATTTTAACAAGCCTTGGAACATGACAAGGGAAAATAGCCAAGCCCAATATCGATTTGTAGACAGCTGTTTCTGGGTGCTTGCCCCTCATCAGTATGGAGTAGGATTCTGGCTGTCTGAGTGCGATGCCTTGAACGCAGCTTGGGCTGGGTTCAAATAATCTTTTTTCCATCCATTTAACATATACAAAAAAAGTATACTTTAAACGGATGCCTCAGACTGATGCCATACAGTGGCATCTGTATATTATAGAGTTCCATTCACCATAGAGTACTGGACTCTGCAGGATACAAGAATGTGGTGTGCTGCGTTTTTGTATCCGTTTTTTTTGTAATGTATACGTCAAATAGACGTATAAAACGTGATGTGAACCCACATGAAAAAAAATATTGCATACATCCTGAGAAGGATTATCCGCTCACTGAGGGATCAGGTTACATGCTGCCCATAGAAGGCTATGGAGAGGAGAGGAGGGAAGAAGGCAGAGATAGTGCAGAGAAACATGCTGAGATGCTGCTGAAGTCTCCCAGGACACTTTATTAACATTTTGTATATATTTTGTGCCATTTACCATGTACCATAAATAAAATGTTGCCTTTATTCTTTGTCAGTATGATTATGACATTGTCACATATGTACAGGTCATGATTAACATTTACACAATAAAACTACATTTCATAAAATAAAAAAATAGTTTGTCTTTGTGCGAACATTCACTTCAAAAACGCAGAATACAGAACATGATGTGATTTTTGATGCGTGAAAAACAACGCTCATGTGCACAGACCCAGAAAACTAGCTCGTGTGAAAGAGGCCTAATACCACCTGCACGCATTGTGGAATAAATACGTTTTTTCTGCACAGATTCCCATGTACAAAAAACTAAAACTGTAGCTTAGTACTGCACCAGGTAAAGTGTATGAGATTACACAAATCTTATGTAGACTGTATTTTTTTTCTGCATGGAAATTGACCTGCATTGCAGTTTTCAAATTTCAAAGCATGTCAATTATGTGGATTTCACCCTTTTCAATAGATGGATGAGATCTGCAGCAAAACTACATCAAATATGCACCAAAAAATGCTGTTAGATGTCCCGCTCATGGACCGTATGTCTCGGAGGGCATACGGTCGTGTGCAAGGGCCCTTAGGCTTCAGTTCAGACTTCAGTTATTTGATAGTTTTCCCATCAGTTATTGTGAGCCTGAACCAGTAGTGAAGCCTCCACAGACATAAGGTATAATGGAAAGATCTGCTCCTGGTATTGGCTCACAATCACTGATGGAAATAACTGACCAAATAACTGAAGTGTAAACTCGGCCTTAGCTGTCCATAGCAACCAATCATATTTCACCTTTCATTTTTCAGAGGAGCTCTGAAAAATGAAAGGTGGAATCTGATTTGTTGCTATGGTGAACTAAAGCAGTTTTCATTTACACCGGTTTTGGTAAATCTACCCCGATGTTTTAGAGATCTTTAACGTAAGGTCAATTCAGACGACCATAAGGGCTCCGTGCCCATATTGTGGCCTGCAAACGGCGGGTTTACAATATACGGGCACAGCCCTTGTGCACTCTGTGGTTCAAAATAGGGATGAGCGAATCGACTTAGGATGAAACATCCAAAGTCGATTCTCATAAAACTTTGTTAGAGTACTGTACGGAGTGCTCCGTACATTATTAGAATGTATTGGCTCTGATGAGCCAAAGTTATTACTTCGAGAAGTCACTTGGAACTGAAACCGCACGGGCACAGAGCACTTACATACTTGTCTGAATGGACCCTTAGTCTTAGGTTTATTTGTAAGCAATTTTGTTGTTTCCACATTATTATATACTGAAAGGGGTTGTCCGAGTTATTTTTTTGTCCTTTGTATGTTTCTAACTAGTCAAATATAACAGCTTTTCCATACACTTTCTGCTTCTAAAGCTGCTGGTTTATCAGATTTCACTCAGGGTCACATGACCTGTGATGTCAGCTTGCCTCCCTGCTAATCTTATATTCGTGCACAGAGCCTGTACACGAGACGTCACTGTGCTGGCCACGGCCCACCCTGCTCTGCCAGGGCTGCTATCTGCTCTCCCTGGATTCTTTCAGATAAACCATTAACCCCTTCAGCCAGAACACACTGAAGGCTTTACAACAGCAGCTGCAGATGTAAAGAGACACAGGATCTGCCCTCCTCACCCTACAGACACAGAGCTGATCGGAGCTGAGCCGGAGGAGATGCAAAGTATTTTATTGTACAAGAACAGGTAGGGGGAAGACCCTGTGTGTATCAGCAGTGTCATTCTACAGCTGGGATTTGTAGTCCTACACATACAACATGCTGCTGAGTATTCCAGCAGACATGTCACTCAGGCCAGCTCTTGCTCCTGCCTTTGCATAGCAGGAAGGGGGAGGGGCAGAGATTGTTATTACTGAAGGTAAATAAAGACCAGAAGAGAACCAGCGAAATGAGGAAATATAGATTTGTTTGCCTAAAACTTGCTTAACTTAGTTATATATTGCTGCCCATCAGATTTACAGTACTAAAAATTTATTTTCATAACTCGGACAACCCCTTTAAGACAAGTATCCTCCATGATACCTTGGTTGTTTACCATGAACATTGAGTGACTATTTTAGAACATTAGGTCTCCATCCATCCCGAAACTTTAAGAACTTTACAGCATTGAATTCATTCATGCCCAAGCAGCTCTTCATCATGTCTGGTTTAAGGTCGTACACCAGCTGACCATCCACCTGCGCTGTTTCAAAGGCTTCCACATACTGATTCATGTTCAGTAATTTCAGGCATTGACAGACCTGGCTGACATTCAGATTATGGAGATCCTTTGGGATATCGTTGATGGATAAGAATTTGCTTGCAGAAGAAATTTCTGTTTTTTGCGGCATCTTGAGACTCACTCCCAACAACCGGCTTTGACAGCACTTGGGAAACTTCATATTTTCCTTTGTTCTCCAAAGGTGTTTTGCTGTTGCTCTTCACTTCACTGATGTCGATGTATATCGGCTCTATGGTGCTGTAGCTGGGCTTTTGTGGAGAAACGTCTTTCTTATCTAGCATATATATTTCTGTGTATGAGGAAAGGAGATGACAGTGTAAAACGCACATCCATTATACATATTGGGGCACATTTACTAAGCTCGCCTTCTTCTCCATGATTTTCTGCTCTTTTTTCCCCCATCATGTGCACACATTTAGGGTTTGATTTATTATTTGGTGCATAGCTGTTCTTAAATGAGAGGTATTTTGTCTGCAGCGCAGGTGGTTTACGCCTGATAGTACTTAACAGTTGTGGTACAAGACCATTGTATGTAAATATATTATTGTGGAGCATGCTACCAAGTTTCTATGTAGCCCAGGTTGTTTTTGCCGCATCCATTACCCATATAAAGGCAGTCTTTCCTCCAAGCTTTTTGTCTGCAACATATGTAATATGTTCTGGTTAGGACTCATGCACATGACCGTAGGTGGCACATGCCCGTATTGTGGCCCGTAAACAGCAGGTCCACAATATATGGGCACCGGCCGTGTGCGCACTGTATCAGGGATGCAGACCCATTCACTTGAATGGGTCACAATTCAGGGAGATATGTTGCGGAATAAAGGCATAGATCGGGAGCCCACTGAAGCACTACGAAGTGCTTCCATGGGTTTTCTGTCCATGCCTCCGCACCACAAAAGAAGTAATGCATGCATTAGTTTTTTGCGGTGCGGATCGGGATCTCCATTCAAATGAAAGGGTCTGTGACCGCTGATGGTGGGTACGTGGTTGGTGCCTGTGCATTGCGGACCACAAAAGTTTATTAAGGTCAAATATCAAATTCTAGAACACATCTATGCCAAAAAATCTCAATTGCACCACAAAAATCATACATATGTGGGCAAAAAATATGCCACCCCCAGAGTGTCGTAGTTTTAAGCCACTCTGTTTTAAGGACAGACAAGTAGGCGCACATGTAAAAATGTGTCCTCAAAAAAGGCGTACCTAAGCGCACCTAAAGAATTTGTCGTAAAATTAGAAAACAGGTGTAACAATGTTAATAAATTGTGCAGACACAAAAAAAACATCAAGGGTATCAAGGAGAGAGAATACAACAAAAAAGTGGTGCAGACACTTTACTAACTGTGCCCCATTGTGAAATCAGCTTCAAAAAATGCATTTACCAACGACAGAGGTTGAAAAACAGCAATTATCTTTAAACATCAGGCCATGTAAGGCCCCTTTCAGGTGAGGTGAGCGAGTGTCACGCTCCGGACTCACAGTGTGAGCACGCGGCAGCTCCCGTCCTGACCTCCCCAGCACTGACAGGGTCACATAGCATTATATTGATTTATGATGCTATGTAACTCTTACAGTTCTGAAATGTATTGGACAAAACTGACATATGCTGTCAGTGTTATCCAATACATTCCAGAACAATAGAATTTGCGGACCAAAAAATGGACACGGTAGTGCGCATTAGGCCTTACTGGATCAATTTATCGGTCAATATAAATTGCTGTGTGTAAATGAACAATTGATCACAGTGAAATTTGTCTCTTCTGCTAGAAAACAGATCTGATGCCATTAAAATTTAATTGGCTTTCACTATTGTGATTCTAGAGTGTAAGCAGAGTAGCTCGAGCGCCATGGCCACTTCAGCTGACTGGTAGGGGTGCCAATAGTTGGCTCCCTCCCTGCCATATTAATATTGATGGCTTGTCCTAACATAAGCGTAGCATTAAACAGGGCTTGCACAAATATTTGTGATCTACTCTGGAGCATTAACAACACATTGTTGGGTCAGTAGCAGAACGGGGTGTCCCCCTCCCCTCCAATGAAATTTACACAGTTCCCCAAATACCACCTACCCTCAAAAGTAACATTTGCAGTGTTGTCTTGGCTTTTCACTTGTTCAGTCAGCATGTCACACATGTTTTTTCCAACGTTTATCGTCTCCATTCTGTAATCCCACAGCCACCACTAATTTCAGCTCAGTCATGTACATCGGAATCATTATTTGCTCTTTAGTAAATATTTTACCTTTAAAAATATAAAAAGAAACAATATATTATTGTATGGCTTTCAAGAGAATTATTATTACAACAGGTTTAACCACTTTGTCCAGGATTTGTAAAATATATCTACTCAAAGATCCATAAGGTTGGTTGGTAGACATTCTGATAACAGGAAGATTGTTCTAAATAGGCTACAATTTCTTTAAATGGAGTCTTTCACCTGTTTTTTACCTATATAACTAAGAGCACTGCCCCACAGAATATTGCAGACACATCCCAGACATACCTGTGTGCACTGTGTGTGTCTGTATTACATGTCCAGGAAAAGCACTTTTATTCTGCAGGAAAACAGCTCCCAAGTGCCCAGCTCTGCTGCTGCTGCAAACCAGACTGAAGAGGGGAGGGCTGTTTTAGCTGCTCACATCTTGGGATTGGTAGCAGATAGGAAAATGGTTCTGACCTTCTTTGAAAGCTGGCATTCCAAGCTTTAAAATGATACCATCACAGCATTATATCCAGCATATCAGAAGATATAGCTGTTCGAAATCGAGTCGGGAGAGAAAGCTGTTTTTAGTTTCACTATCAAGTGGGCACTTAGGAGCTATTTTCCAGCAAAATAAAAGTGCTCTTCCTGGACATGTAATACAGACACAGGGTGCACACAGGTATGTCTGGGATGTGTCTGCAATCTTCTGTGGGGCACTGCTGTTAGTTATATAGGTGAAAAACAGGTGAAAGACCGTATCATTTTCTACAAAAAAAATGGAAGGTACTCCGTCTGCATTCCATTTCCGTATGTTCGTATTTCTGTTCTGCAAAAAAATAGAATATGTCCTATTATTGTCCGCATTATGGACAAAGATCAGACTGTTCTATTAGGGGGCAGCTGTTCCGTTCCACAAAATACAGAATGCACACAGACGTCATCCATATTTTTTGCGGATCCATTTTTTGCAGACCACAAAATAGCGTATTTTTCGTTTTATAAGACGCACCCGATGATAAGACACACCACAGATTTTAGAGTAGAAAAATAAGAAAAAAATATTTTTCATCAAACCACATGTCAGATCCTCATATCAGATTCCTATAAATATCAGGACATCACATCAAAGCCCCATATCAGCCCTCCATATCAGAACCCCATCAGCCCTGTTCTTTCAGACCCCCATCAGACCTCAGATCAGCCCTTTCAGACCCTATCAGACCTCAGATCAGCCCTTTCAGACCCCCATCAGACCTCAGATCAGCCCTTTCAGACCCCCATCAGACCTCAGATCAGCCCTTTCAGACCCCATCAGACCTCAGATCAGCCCTTTCAGACCCCCATCAGACCTCAGATCAGCCCACTCAGCCCCATCAGACCTCAGATCAGCCCTTTCAGACCCCCATCAGACCTCAGATCAGCCCTTTCAGACCCCCATCAGTCTAAAATAAAAAACTTCTTTTACCTCTCCTGCGCCGCGGCTCTGCTCCGGGTTTGGGTGCCCTTTCTTCTGCCGGCGCTGCACTGTCACCTGACTGCATGCCAGGTCAGGTCATAGCGCATGCACTACATCCTGACACTGTACGGGGTCAGGACAGTACAGTGCTGGCAGGAGAAGACAGGGGAGCATCGGAGCGGAGCCGCGGTGCAGGAGGGTGAGTTTCTGAAGCGCTTCTTCCCCGCTCCCGGCACCTAATGCATACTAGTAACATAATGGAAGCGCTCACTAGTATAGCGCTTCACTTTATAAGAAGCACAGCCATTTTCCCCCTACTTTTGGAGGGAAAAAAGTGTGTCTTATAAAATGAAAAATATGGTACATACGGTCGTGTGCATGAGCCCTAATGGGGTTTATACCGTCATTACATGTATATTGATGGTCTGTCCTCAGGATAGGTCTTCAATATCACATTGGCGGGGGGTCCTGGGTGTCAGTCACCCACCGATCTGATATTAATGACCTATCCTGAGTTGCCGTTAGAAAAGGTCCCAGTGAGCGCTGTGGCCTCTTCATAGCCCAGGTGATGTCATTGTACATCGGTCACGTGGCCTAGTTGCAGCTCACCCCCATAGAAGGGAATGGGGCTGAGCTGCAATACCAAGTACTGCCACTATACCATGTACGGCGCTGTGCTTGGTAAGCTGCTGGGAGTCTGCAGCGCTCAACAAAGGCTCCGGTGAGTGTGGGCACTCCCTAAAGCAGCTGATTGACCGGGTGCCGTGACTCAGACCCCCGCTGATGTGATAATGATAACCTATGCTGAGGTTATCACAGTTTTGTGTATAATCCCTCTAATGAGTTTGCCACTGTCACACTAAGGGCTCATTCAGACATATGTTGCTTCCCGTATATGATCCGCAATTTTGCAGATTAGATACGGACCTATTCACTTCTATAGCGCCCCAAAAGATTTGGACAGCACACTGTGTGCTGTCCGCATCTTTTCTTCCGTTCCATGGCCCCGTAAAAAAAAAAAAAAAAAAAAAAAAAAAAAACATGTCCGATACTTGTCAGTGAAAATCGGGACATGGCCCCATTGAAATCTATGGGTCCGCAAAAAATGCAGAATGCAATCCATTTTTTTGCGGACATGCTGAGCTGACCACAAAAAACAGATCCACATTTTTGCGGAAAGCAAAAAACATACGGCTGTCTGAATGAGCCTTAATAATGAGTTAACAGCCCTCTTGTGTCCTCCCAGCTCATCACCTTGTCTTACCACTGACCCTTCTACTTGTAGATGCCTGTATGCAATGCTGACTGCCATCTGCTAAGTATTAGCATCACATGCATCAGTCCAATCAGGATGAATCTCCACAGCACTGCAGACTGGACCAGTAATATCCTGCTGTATCAATCTTTATATAGTTTGTGTGTGAGAGAGAGTGAATGAGTATTGTATACCAGACAATACTACTCTTGGTCTATAGGGAAAATACACACGTTCATCTCTCACGGGGTAGGCTCAGCTAGAAGCGAATGGGGCTGAGCAGCGATACCAAGCACTGCAGCTGTACAGTCATGGCCAAAAGTTTTGAGAATGATACAAATATTAATTTTTACAAAGTCTCTACTGCTTCAGTTTTTATAATGGCAATTTGCATATACTCCAGAATGTTATAAAGAGTGATCAGCTTAACAGCAATTACTTGCAAAGTCAATATTTGCCTAGAAAATGAACTTTATCCCCCAAAACACATTTCAACATCATTGCAGCCCTGCCTTAAAAGGACCAGCTAACATCGTTTCAGTGATTGCACCATTAACACAGGGTGTGGGTGTTCATGAGGACAGGGCTGGAGATCAATGTGTCATGATTAAGTAAGAATGACACCACTGGACACTTTAAAAGGAGGCTGGTGCTTGGCATCATTGTTTCTCTTCTGTTAACCATGGTTATCTCTAAAGACACGTGCAGTCATCATTGCACTGCACAAAAATGGCCTAACAGGGAAGAGTATCGCAGCTAGAAAGATTGCACCTCAGTCAACAATCTATCGCATCATCAAGAACTTCAAGGAGAAAGGTTCCATTGTTGCCAAAAAGGCTCCAGGGCACCCAAGAAAGACCAGCAAGCACCAGGACCGTCTCTTAAAAGTGTTTCAGCTGCGGGATCGGGCTACCAGCAGTGCAGAGCTTGCTCAGGAATGGCAGCAGGCAGGTGTGAGTGCATCTGCACGCACTGTGAGGCGGAGACTCTTGGAGCAAGGCCTGGTCTCAAGGAGGGCAGCAAATAAGCCACTACTCTCCAGAAAAAACATCAGGGACAGACTGATATTCTGAAAAAGGTACAGGGAGTGGACTGCTGAGGACTGGGGTAAAGTCATTTTCTCTGATGAATCCCCTTTTCGATTGTTTGGGACATCTGGAAAACAGCTTATTCGGAGAAGACGAGGTGAGCGCTACCACCAGTCTTGTCTCATGCCAACTGTAAAGCATCCTGAAACCATTCATGTGTGGGGTTGCTTCTCAGCCAAGGGAATCGGCTCTCTCACAGTCTTGCCTAAAAACACAGCCATGAATAAAGAATGGTACCAGAATGTCCTCTGAGAGCAACTTCTCCCAACCGTCCAAGAGCAGTTTGGCGACCAACAATGCCTTTTCCAGCATGATGGAGCACCTTGCCATAAAGCAAAGGTGATAACTAAATGGCTCAGGGAACAAAACATAGAGATTTTGGGTCCATGGCCTGGAAACTCCCCAGATCTTAATCCCATTGAGAACTTGTGGTCAATCATCAAGAGACGGGTGGACAAACAAAAACCTACAAATTCTGACAAAATGCAAGCA
>ONZH01007121.1:0-57835 GCA_900303285.1 Rhinella marina | reverse complement strand
TTATGTGTTTCACCTGCTACATCAGTCTAACTTGGTCACACTTGGTTCACCACCATGCTGTGTCAGGGTAAAATTTTATGTGCTTCACCTGCTACCTCAGTCTCACTTGGTCACTCTTGGTTTCACCGCCATGCTGTGTCAGGGTAAAATTTTATGTGCTTCACCTGCTACCTCAGTCTCACTTGGTCACTCTGTTGTCACCGCCATGCTGTGTCAGGGTAAAATTTTATGTGCTTCACCTGCTACCTCAGTCTCACTTGGTCACTCTTGGTTCACCGCCATGCTGTGTCAGGGTAAAATTTTATGTGCTTCACCTGCTACATCAGTCTAACTGTCACTTACCGCATGGTGTCAGGGTAAATTTTAGTGTTCACCTGCTACTCAGCTGGATTCTGTTCAGCGCCATGTGTTAAATTTTATGTGGTCACCTGCTAACTCAGTCTCACTTGGCTAACCCTTGGGTTCACCGCCATGCTGTGTCAGGGGTAAAATTTTATGTGGTTCACCTGCTACATCAGTCAACCTTGGTCCATCTGTTGTCACCGCCATTGCTTGTGTCCAGGGTAAAATTTTATTGGGTTCACCTGCCACATGCAGTCCTTGGGTCACTCTAGTTGTCACCGCCATGCCTGTGTCAGGGTTAAAATTTTATGTGGCTCACCTGCTACATCAGTCTAACTTGGTCACTCTGGGTTATCAGCCCATGCCTGTGTCCAGGGTAAAATTTTATGTGGCTTCACCTGCTACCTCAGTCTCACTTGTCACTCTGTTGTCACCGCCATGCTGTGTCGGGTAAATTTTAGTGCTTCACCTGCTAACTCAGTCTAACTTGGTCACTCTGTTGTCACCGCCATGCTGTGTCAGGGTAAAATTTTATGTGCTTTACATCTCTTACCTCGCTTGCTCACATTGGTCACTCTACTGGTCACCGCCATGCTGTGTCAGGGTAAAATTTGTGGTACCTGCTAACTCAGTCTAACTTGGTTACTCTGGTTCACCGCCATGCTGTGTCAGGGTAAATTTTTGTCTCACCTGCTACCTCAGTCTCATTGGTCACTCTGGTTCACCGCCATGCTGTGTCAGGGTAAAATTTTATGTGCTTCACCTGCTACATCAGTCATTGGTCACTCTAGTTCACTCGCATGCTGTGTCAGGGTAAAATTTTATGTGCTTCACCTGCTACTCAGTCTCACTTGGTCACTCTGGTTCACCGCCATGCTGTGTCAGGGTAAATTTTATGTGCTTCACCTGCTACCTCAGTCTCACTTGGTCACTCTGTTTCACCGCCATGCTGTGTCAGGGTAAAATTTTTATGTGCTTCACCTGCCTACTCAGGTCTAACTTGGTCACTCTGTTGTCACCGCCATGCTGTGTCAGGGTAAAATTTTATGTGCTTCACCTGCTACATCAGTCTAACTTGGTCACTTCTTGGGTTCACCGCCATGCTGTGTCAGGGTAAAATTTTATGTGCTTCACCTGCTACCTCAGTCTCACTTGGTCACTCTGTTGTCACCGCCATGCTGTGTCAGGGTAACATTTTATGTTGCTTCACCTGCTACCTCAGTCTCACTTGGTCACTCTGTTGTCACCGCCATGCTGTGTCAGGGTAACAATTTTAATGTGCTTCACCTGCTACCTTCAGTCTCACTTGGTCAACTCTTGGTTCACCCGCCATGCTGTGTCAGGGTAAAATTTTATGTGCTTCACCTGCTACATCAGTCTAACTTGGTCACTCTTGGTTTCACCGCCATGCTGTGTCAGGGTAAAATTTTATGTGCTTCACCTGCTACCTCAGTCTCACTTGGTCACTCTTGGGGTTCAACCGCCATGCTGTGTCAGGGTAAAAATTTCATGGTGCTTTCACCTGCTACCTCATCTCACTTTGGTCAGTCTGTTGTCAACCGCCATGCTGTGTCAAGGGTAAAATTTTATGTGCTTCCACCTGCTACCTCAGTCTGACTTGGTCACTCTTGGTTCACCGCCAATACTGTGTCAGGCGGTAAAATTTTATGGCGCTTCACCTTGCTACCTCAAGTCTTACTTGGTCACAACCTGTTGTCACCGCCAATGCCTGTGTCAGGGTAAAACTTTTACGGTGCTTCACCCTGGCTACATCAGTCGAACTTGTCACTCTTGTTCAAGCGCCATGCTGTGTCAGGGTAAAAATTTTTGGGCTTGACCCTGCTAACCTCAGTCTAACCTTGCGTCACTCTGTTCAACCGCCAAAGCGCTGTCAGGGTAAAATTTTATGTGCTTTCAACCTGCTACATCATCTCACTTGGTCACTCTGTGTTCTCGGCGCCATGCTGTGTCAAGGGTAAAATTTTATGCGATTTCACCTGCTACAATCAATATACTTGGTCACTCTTGGCTTTACCCGCCTTGCTGTGTCAGGGTAACTTTTTATGGTGTTTCACCTGGCTAACAGTCATCTCATTGGTCCACTTGTTGTCAACCGCCATGCTGTGTCAGGGTAAATTTTTAATGTGGGGGTTACCTGCTCCTCAGGTGTAACTTTGGTTCTCTGGTTCACCGCCATGCATGTCAGGGTAAATTTTTTGGGTGGTTCACCTGCTAACCATCAGTCTCAGTTGGTCACTCTGGTTTCACCGCCATGCTGTGTCAGGGTAAAATTTTATGTGCTTCACCTGCTAACTCAGTCTGCTTGGTCACTCTGTGTTCACGCCATGCTGTGTCAGGGTAAAATTTTATGTGCTTCACCCTGCTACTTAAGTCTCACTTGATCACTCTGGGTTCTCCGCTATGCTGTGTCAGGGTAAAATTTTTGGGTGCTTCACCTGCTACCTCAGTCTCACTTGGTCACTCTGTTGTCACCGCCATGCTGTGTCAGGGTAAAATTTTATGTGCTTCACCTGCTACCTCAGTCTCACTTGGTCACTCTGGGTTCACCGCCATGCTGTGTCAGGGTAAATTTTATGTGCTTCACCTGCTACCTCAGTCTCACTTGGTCACTCTGTTGTCACCGCCATGCTGTGTCAGGGTAAAATTTTATGTGCTTCACCTGCTACCTCAGTCTCACTTGGTCACTCTGTTGTCACCGCCATTGCTGTGTCAGGGTAAAATTTTATGTGCTTCACCTGCTAACTCAGTCTCACTTGGTCACTCTGGTTCACCGCCATGCTGTGTCAGGGTAAAATTTTATGTGCTTCACCTGCTACTCAGTCTCACTTGGTCACTCTGTTGTCACCGCCATGCTGTGTCAGGGTAAAATTTTATGTGCTTCACCTGCTACCTCAGTCTCACTTGGTCACTCTGTTGTCACCGCCATGCTGTGTCAGGGTAAAATTTTATGTGCTTCACCTGCTACTCAGTCTCACTTGGTTCATTCTGTGTCACACAACCATGCTGTGTCAGGCAAAATTTTATGTGCTTCACCTGCACTAGTCTCCACTTGGCCACTTTTGGTTTACCGCCTTGCGTGTCAGGGTAAAATTTTATGTGTTTCACCTGCTACCTCAGTCTACTTTGTCACTCTCTGTTGTCACCGTCAGCTGTGTCCTGGGTAAAATTTTATGTGCTTCACCTGCTACTTCAGTCTAACTTGGTCACTCTTGGTTCACCGCCATGCTGTGTCAGGGTAAAATTTTATGTGCTTCACCTGCTACATCAGTCTAACTTGGTCACTCTTGGTTCACCGCCATGCTGTGTCAGGGTAAAATTTTATGTGCTTCACCTGCTACATCAGTCTCACTTGGTCACTCTTGGTTCACCGCCATGCTGTGTCAGGGTAAAATTTTATGTGCTTCACCTGCTACCTCAGTCTAACTTGGTCACTCTTGGTTCACCGCCATGCTGTGTCAGGGTAAAATTTGATGTGCTTCACCTGTTACCTCAGTCTCACTTGGTCACTCTGTTGTCACCGCAATGCTGTGTCAGGGTAAAATTTTATGTGCTTCACCTGCTACCTCAGTCTCACTTGGTCACTCTTGGTTGACCACCATGCTGTGTCAGGGTAAAATTTTATGTGCTTCACATACTACATCAATATGACTTGGTCACTCTTGCTTTACCGCCTTGCTGTGTCAGGGTAACATTTTATGTGTTTCACCTGCTAACTCAGTCTCACTTGGTCACTCTGTTGTCACCGCCATGCTGTGTCAGGGTAAATTTTTGGGTGGTTCACCTGCTACCTCAGTCTCACTTGGTCATTCTGTTGTCACCACCATGCTGTGTCAGGGCAAAATTTTATGTGCTTCACCTGCTACCTCAGTCTCACTTGATCACTGTTGGTTGACCAACATGCTGTGTCAGGGTAAAATTTTATGTGCTTCACCTATTACATCAGTATAACTTGGCCACTCTTAGTTTACCGCCTTGCTGTGTCAGGGTAAAATTTTATGTGCTTCACCTGCTACCTCAGTCTCACTTGGTCACTCTGTTGTCACCGCCATGCTGTGTCAGGGTAAAATTTTATGTGGTTCACCTGCTACCTCAGTCTCACTTGGTCACTCTGTTGTCACCGCCATGCTGTGTCAGGGTAAAATTTTATGTGCTTCACCTGCTACCTCAGTCTCACTTGGTCACTCTTGGTTCACCGCCATGCTGTGTCAGGGTAAAATTTTATGTTTTCACCTGCTACCTCAGTCTCACTTGGTCACTCTGTTGTCACCGCCATGCTGTGTCAGGGTAAAATTTTATGTGCTTCACCTGCTACCTCAGTCTCACTTGGTCACTCTTGTTTCACCGCCATGCTGTGTCAGGGTAAAATTTTATGTGCTTCACCTGCTACCTCAGTCTCACTTGGTCACTCTGTTGTCACCGCCATGCTGTGTCAGGGTAAAATTTTATGTGCTTCACCTGCTACCTCAGTCTCACTTGGTCACTCTGGTTCACCGCCATGCTGTGTCAGGGTAAAATTTTATGTGCTTCACCTACTAACTCAGTCTCACTTGGTCACTCTTGGTTTCACCGCCATGCTGTGTCAGGGTAAAATTTTATGTGCTTCACCTGCTAACTCAGTCTCACTTGGTCACTCTGTTGTCACCGCCATGCTGTGTCAGGGTAAAATTTTATGTGGGGTTCACCTGCTACCTCAGTGTAACTTGGTTACTCTGGGTTCACCGCCATGCGTGTCAGGGTAAATTTTTGGGTGGTTCACCTGCTACCTCAGTCTCACTTGGTCACTCTTGTTTCACCGCCATGCTGTGTCAGGGTAAAATTTTATGTGCTTCACCTGCTAACTCAGTCTCACTTGGTCACTCTGTTGTCACCGCCATGCTGTGTCAGGGTAAAATTTTATGTGCTTCACCTGCTACCTCAGTCTCACTTGGTCACTCTGGGTTCACCGCCATGCTGTGTCAGGGTAAAATTTTATGTGCTTCACCTGCTACCTCAGTCTCACTTGGTCACTCTTGGTTCACCGCCATGCTGTGTCAGGGTAAAATTTTATGTGCTTCACCTGCTACCTCAGTCTAACTTGGTCACTCTGGTGTCACCGCCATGCTGTGTCAGGGTAAAATTTTATGTGCTTCACCTGCTACCTCAGTCTCACTTGGTCACTCTTGGTGTCACCGCCATGCTGTGTCAGGGTAAAATTTTATGTGCTTCACCTGCTAACTCAGTCTCACTTGGTCACTCTGTTGTCACCGCCATGCTGTGTCAGGGTAAAAATTTTATGTGCTTCACCTGCTACCTCAGTCTCACTTGGTCACTCTGGTTCACCGCCATGCTGTGTCAGGGTAAAATTTTATGTGCTTCACCTGCTACCTCAGTCTCACTTGGTCACTCTGTTGTCACCGCCATGCTGTGTCAGGGTAAAATTTTATGTGCTTCACCTGCTACCTCAGTCTCACTTGGTCACTCTTGGGTTCACCGCCATGCTGTGTCAGGGTAAAATTTTATGTGCTTCACCTGCTACATCAGCCACCTTGGTCCCTCTGGTTCACCACCATGCTGTTGATCAGGATAAAATTTTAGGTGCTTCAACCCGATAACTCAGTCTACTTGGTCACTCTGGGTTCACCCGCCAATGCTTTGTCAGGGTAAAATTTTATGTGGCTTCCACCTGCTACTCAGTCTCACTTGATCACTCTGTTGTCAACCGCCATGCTGTGTCAGGGGTAAAATTTTATGTTTCACCTGCTACCTCAGTTAACTTGGTCACTCTGGTTCACCGCCATGCTTGGTCAGGGTAAATTTTAGTGTCCTTAATCAGTTTTGGTCACTCTGTTCCTCAGCTTTCAGGGTAAATTTATGTGTCACCTGCTCTGTTACTTGTCACTCGGTCACATGCTGTGTCAGGGTAAAATTTTATGTGCTTCACCTGCTACCTCAGTCTCAACTTGGTCACTCTGTTGTCACCGCCATGCTGTGTCAGGGTAAAATTTTATGTGCTTCACCTGCTACCTCAGTCTCACTTGGTCACTCTGTTGTCACCGCCATGCTGTGTCAGGGTAAAATTTTATGGGTGGTTCACCTGCTACCTCAGTCTCACTTGGTCACTCTGTTGTCACCGCCATGCTGTGTCAGGGTAAAATTTTATGTGCTTCACCTGCTAACTCAGTCTCACTTGGTCACTCTTGGTTCACCGCCATGCTGTGTCAGGGTAAAATTTTATGTGCTTCACCTGCTACCTCAGTCTCACTTGGTCACTCTTGTTCACCGCCATGCTGTGTCAGGGTAAAATTTTATGTGCTTCACCTGCTACCTCAGTCTCACTTGGTCACTCTTGGTTTCACCGCCATGCTGTGTCAGGGTAAAATTTTATGTGCTTCACCTGCTACCTCAGTCTCACTTGGTCACTCTGGGTTCACCGCCATGCTGTGTCAGGGTAAAATTTTATGTGCTTCACCTGCTACCTCAGTCTCACTTGGTCACTCTTGGTTCACCGCCATGCTGTGTTAGGGTAAAATTTATGTGCTTCACTTGCTACATCAGTCTAACTTGATATCTCTTGGTTCACCGCCCTGCTCTGTCAGGGTAAAATTTTATGTGCTTCACCTGCTACCTCAGTCTCACTTGGTCACTCTTGGTTGACCACCATGCTGTGTCAGGGTAAAATTTTATGTTCTTCACCTGCTAACTCAGTCTCACTTGGTCACTCTGTTGTCACCGCCATGCTGGGTCAGGGTAAAATTTTATGTGCTTCACCTGCTATCTCAGTCTCACTTGGTCACTCTTGGTTCACCGCCATGCTGTGTCAGGGTAAAATTTTATGTGCTTCACCTGCTACCTCAGTATCACTTGGTTACTTCGGATTCACCGCCATGCTGTGTTAGGGTAAAATTTTATGTACTTCACCTTCTACCTCAGTCTCACATGGTCACTCTTGGTTCACCGCCAGGCTGTGTCAGGGTAAAATTTTATGTTCTTCACCTGCTACCTCAGTCTCACTTGGTCACTCCGGGTTCACCGCCATGCTGCGTCAGGGCAAAATTTTATGTGCTTCACCTACTACATCAGTATAACTTGGTCACTCTTGGTTCACCGCTTGCTTGTCTGGGTAAAAATTTATGTTTTACCTGCTAACTCAGTCTAACTTCAGGTCACTTCTGTTGTCACGCCATGCTGTGTCAGGGTAAATTTTGATGTGGTTCACCTGCTACCTTAGTGTAACTTGGTCACTCTGGGTTCACCGCCATGCTGTGTTAGGGTAAATTTTTGGGTGGTTTACCTGCTTCCTCAGTCTCACTTGGTCATTCTGTTGTCACCACCATGCTGTGTCAGGGCAAAATTTTTGGCGTTCACTGCTACCTCAGTCTCACTTGCCATTTTGGGTTTACGCCTTGCTGTGTCAGAGTAAATTTATATGTGTTTCACCTGCTACCTACAGTCTCACTTGTCACTTCTGTTAGTCACCGTATGCTGTGTCTGGGTAAATTTTTAGGTGGTTCACCTGCTACTTCAGTCTCACTTGGTCACTTTGTTGTCACCGCCATGCTGTGTCAGGGTAAAATTTTATGTGCTTCACCTTCTCCCTCAGTCTCACTTGGTCACTCTTGGTTAACCGCAATGCTGTGTCAGGGTAAAATTTTATGTGTTTCACCTGCTACCTCAGTCTCACTTGGTCACTCCGGGTTCACCGCCATGCTGTGTCAGGGTAAAATTTTATGTGCTTCACCTGCTATCTCAGTCTCACTTAGTCACTCTTGGTTCACCGCCATGCTGTGTCAGAGTAAAATTTTATGTGCTTCACCTGCTAACTCAGTCTAACTTGGTCACTCTGTTGTGACCGCCATGCTGTGTCAGGTTAAAATTTTATGTGCTTCATATGCTACCTCAGTCTCACTTGGTCACTCTTGGTTGACCAACATGCTGTATCAGGGTAAAATTTTATGTGCTTCACCTACTACATCAGTATAACTTGGCCACTCTTGGTTTACCGCCTTGCTGTGTCAGGGTAAAATTTTATGTGTTTCACCTGCTAACTCAGTCTCACTTGGTCACTCTGTTGTCACCGCCATGCTGTGTCAGGGTAAATTTTTATGTGGTTCACCTGCTACCTCAGTGTAACTTGGTCACTCTGGGTTCACCGCCATGCTGTGTCAGGGTAAATTTTTGGGTGGTTCACCTGCTACCTCAGTCTCACTTGGTCATTCTGTTGTCACCTCCATGCTGTGTCAGGGTAAAATTTTATGTGCTTCACCTGCTAACTCAGTTTCACTTGGTCACTCTGTTGTCACCGCCATGCTGTGTCAGGGTAAAATTTTATGTGCTGCACCTGCTACCTCAGTCTCACTTGGTCACTCTTTTTACACCATCATGCTGTGTCAGGGTACATTTTTGGGTGGTTCACCTGCTACCTCAGTCTCACTTGGTCACTCTGTTGTCACCGCCATGCTGTGTCAGGGTAAAATTTTATGTGCTTCACCTGCTACCTCAGTCTCACTTGGTCACTCTTGGTTAACCGCCATGCTGTGTCAGGGTAACATTTTATGTGCTTCACCTTCTACATCAGTCTAACTTGGTCACACTTAGTTCACCGCCATGCTGTGTCAGGGTAAAATTTTATGTGCTTAACCTGCTACCTCACTCTAACTTGGTCACTCTGGGTTCACCACCATGCTGTGTCAGGCTAAATTTTTGGGTGGGTCAGCTGCTATCTTAGGCTAACCAAGCCACTCTTGGGTTCACCACCATGCTGTAAACTGCAATCTCAGTCTTAACAAGTCATCCTGGGGTTCACCCCCATGCTGTAAACTGCAATCTCAGTCAAACTTTGTAATTTAGGGGTTCACCACCAAGGTGAGCTAGGCTACAATTTTAGCTGGTTCACCTGCAATCTCAGTCACAGACTGTCATGCAGGTGTGCAACACCACGCTTTTTTGAACCATTTGTTTCTGAGGGTCACCTCCAGGTTCTCACACATGATTTTTTGGAGGCTCTCCCCTACACTGTCGGCCAAAATTGTCTTGAGGGTCACCGGCGACCTCTCCCCCATAACTTCAAGGAGGGTTACTACCAGGCCCTGGCACACAAACATTGTCTTGAGGGGCACTAAAAGGCTCTGCACCCACCCACGTGTGGAGACTAATAGGTGGGTGCAGTGTGCGTCTTAGCCCATCTGGAATTAGGAAAGCTGGGCACTGTGCTTGGAGGTCTTTGTGTCTGCCGTGGACAGGGTGGTTGGGTGGTCGGTGCGTGTTTGCCCGTCTGGGGAGAGCTGGACATTGTGCTGGGAGAACTTTGTGTACGCTGTAGACTACTGGGTGGGTGCGGGAAGGGAGATGCTTATGCCTGCGTCCTGGGGCGGGGGATAGGACAGCAGTGCCAGCATGGGCAGTGGTGTCACCCGCAGGCAGTGATGGACCTTTGTTGCACCTAGTTGGGTGCTTTACTAACATGTGATGGGCCTGTGCCTTGCCCATCTTGGTCTGGGTCAGCACAATTGTCTTGAGGGTCACCACCAGGCTGTTGCCCAGAATTTGGTGTGATGGTACAATTAGGCAGCCTCAGAGGCATCCATGCATGCTGCCCCTGCTGTTTCCTGTCCATTTCCGTGGTGTTTCCATCATTTTCTGAGGTTTCCAGGTTTTCATTCAACCTTCCCTGTGCAGAGCTTTGGTCCCCTGCAAAAAATGCTCGAGTCTCCCATTGACTTCAATAGGATTCGTTATTCGAAACGAGCAGCCGAGCTTTGGGAAAAATTTGAATCGAATAACGAGCACACAAGCATTTTAGTGCTCTCTCATCTCTACTTGTTACCAAGTGTTACATAAGTGTTACTATGTTCCTTTTCTTCATCAAAGGGATGTGTTCCTAAACAGAGAGCACTGATTTGACAGTGTAAGAGCATGTAATAGGACATCCCCTAATAGAAACATCCCGATGATAATTTAGGCTTATTTCACACAAACAAGTTTTCCAGCTCTGACAATTTTTGTTTTTACAATGAATAGCAACCGGACTGAACCCTGACCCATTCATTTAAAGGGGTATTCCGGTAATGTATTCCGTCTGCAAGCTGTGACCCAACCAGAACCCATAACTATACCTATAACCAGATTTATAATTTACCTTGCAATGCATTTGTCTAGCTCCTATGTGAGCCTGAGAGTGTCATGGCTCCTGATCTTCCCTCACAAAACTACAATCCCCACAATGCCTAGCTTTCCTGCTGTGAGTTTGTGCTTCTTCATGAGTGTTGATGTTTACTGATTGGCTGCCTGATATTCCAATCTAGGCACGCCCCCTCTACTCAGTAATTAGCAGCACACTAACATTTAGCTAGAGAATTGATAGCAACACACTGAGCATGCCTGACCTAACAAAGGCTCAGTACTACAGGTCGGTGCCATGGTAACTTATGAGGAACACAGTGGGTAGTAGAGGAAGAAAGCTACTTTTATAACTACTGAACGTTAAATATGTGAAATTGACATTATATTAGGTAATGACTGATGATGAATTAATCTAAAACATAAGTTATATTTATGATAACCAGAATACCCCTTTAAATGGGAAGGTGCACATAAGCATTGCTGTTGACTGACCTACCTGTCCATTCAGGTAAAATCACAGCATGTTCTATCTTCATAAGTTTTTCACGCATTTAAACCATTTATGTCAATGGGTCAGTGAAAAAACAGCACACGCATGGCAAGACAGTCTGTTTTTAATTACATTTTTTCTTCACATGTGTGAAAAACGCATCAAAAACTGATTGCATCCACACAGAAAAAATGCAACAACTCAGCAGAAAACACTAAAGGAAAACTGAGGGAAAAACATCACTTTTTTAATGGCAGAACTCAGGCATGCATTTCTAGCACTCATGCATTTCTAGTAGGAATAACACAGGAATGTTACAAAGCACCATTATAAGAAAAGATCCTCCAAAATTGGGAATACTACTAAAACAGACATTTTAGGAGAGCTTACAAGTCCATTTTAAACTATTTTTGTTGATCTATCAATGCTGTTCATATACAATAGCACTAGAGGATGCTCTAAGAGCATAAAAGATAGAGTAAAAAGAAATGGTCAACAAAAGCTAAACGATGTTATGATCTTGAATTAAATGCTGAAATGAGAAATATTATCCAAGCCAGGCTGTCAGACTTTATAATTTAATGACATAAAAGGGTAGAAAGGAAAGAGAGATGGAGACAGAAATACCACTCTGAAAAGTAGAGCAGCACAGTTGTTCAGACATAAGTACACAGTCAAATCACATTATGACTACTTCCTACTTTCCACGTCGGCAGCACATGAAGGAAATCATGTGTCATGAGCTAGCTCGAGGTAAGAGATGAACATTGGCTACCAAGGTGAGAGAGGGCAGCCCAACATGCTACAGTGGAGCATCCTACCGCTAAAATGAACCAGGGGGCTACTAGACAAGTTTCTACAACAACAGTTCAGTGAATCCCACTGAGTATGTGGGCTCCAAAGCAGACAGATGGTCACTGCACTTCTGCTAAAGAAGTTGCATTGTCAGAGAAGGCTTCAATTTTTGTGGCAGTATTGGAGTTGGATCTCCGCTGATTGGCAATGGGTTGCCATCTCTAATGAGTTACGTTTTCTGCTTAATCGAACTGATAAATGTTTCCATGTCAGATGAGAACAAATTTCCTGCAACGATTGCTGGAAGAACATAAGCTGGTGGTGGAAGCATTATGGTCTAGGAAATGTTTTTTTGCCATTCTCTTGGCCTGCTCATCCATGTGGAATGCACTTTCAACCAATTAGGATATGAATACAGCCTTGCAGATCATTTACAACCAAACATGATGATTGTCTTACATGGGGTGGGTGATATATCAAATGGCTAGAAATTTCCATAACCGACCATAACCGAGACCTCCAAGTAATACCATGGCTCCCTAATTCCCCATACTTGAACCCAGTTGAGCATCTGAGGGACTAACTGATTGTCTTGTTTGCTCAATGATCCTCCCCCACTCAACCCTCAACAGCTGTGGGATGACCTGCAGACAGCATGGCTTCAGATACCTGTGACAACTATAGATTAAAAAAAAAAAATCGATTTAAAAATCGATTCAGCCGCTTCATTGAATTTCTTCAAGAAATTTGCTTAGATCCGAATTAATTTTTTGCAAAGTGCGTTAAATCAGCTATATCCCAGCCTGAAGGGAGAATGCTTAACCCAAAAGAAAAGCATACAACAGTCTTCTGTTACTTCTGTTAGGTATAAAATGACTGTGTGTCACCGTTAAGCTCAGTTCACATTTTATTAATTTGGTCATGATACTTTATCTGAGAGTGGGATTGGCTCCCGATTTTGGATCACCATACAGCAACTGCTGGAATTAACTGACCAAATAACTGAACTCAAGTGGCCCAAGAGTGAAAGAGCTGTTTCATTTTACACTGTCTGTTTCCGCATAGATTGCTAGTTAACCTGTTCTGTTAGCCACTGATTCTACTATAGAGTGAAAGAGCTGTCTCATTTTACATTATATTTCTACATAGATTGATAGATAGCCTGTTGTGTTAAACACAGATTCTATTAAATACTTACATGTCTTCTTTGTTTTGGACCCACTCCTGCATTTGGCATACAAATCATGATGAAATCCTTATGCAAAATACAGACAGTGTGATTGGGGCCTTATGCATGTTCCAAAGACAGGATCCATTATGTTTTTCATTTTAAGGTTCTTCTGAAATATCAGAAGAATGGTAATATAAACAGTGATGTCAAGAAGGCCATACAGGGAAACTAGTGGACCCAAAACTGACTGGTGAGAGTGGTAACAACATGAGGAGTCAACATAGTGGCCCAGTCACAGAATGGGGAGGGGAAGCAACAGCAGTGGCAGTAACAGCACAAGATGGTGGAAGTAGGAGAAGATCAGACAGCAGGGGCATTACTGCTAGAATGATCTAGTCTGTTGTATCATGCCCTGGTGTGTGGAAATCCTGGCTGATCTATGCCAGATTCATCTTTATAAAGGTTAATCTCTCAACATTTTGTGTTGAAAGGCGAGTTCTCTTTTGGCAGGAATCTCAGCCAGTTGTGGCCACAATTCAAGTTTCACTGCCTGGTAGTCCAGGCGATCTTGGATCTGGGGTTACAGGGTGCACTCCAAGTATGCCACCACCTGCTGGTTCAAATTCTGCTCCATCTCTTGCTGCTGCTGTCTGGTTTCTTTAGTTGCTGCTGATGGAGATGTGCTCCTCCTGCCCCCTACCCCCACCCCTCCTCCAGCAGTCAAGAGTGAAGCAGAGAGTTACCCCGGTCAGACCATTCTGTAGGTGCTGTGTCAAGGAGGGCTGTCCTATGCTCCATATGTGTCAACGTGTCTTTAATCTGGTTGTAACCCAGTTCCTGAAGTCTTTCACCCAACTGCAAGACGTTTTGAAAATGGCCAGGAAACTGTGCATGCACTTCAGCCACTCTTTCATAGAAAACACCCCCTCCTTGAGCTGCAAAGACAGAATAGCATTCCTCATCATTTTTTATTTTTCCACTTGTTGGAACTCCACCATTATCTGTGACCATGTCTCCGATCTTCAGTTGGCAAGGAGACATCCAGGGTTTGATTTCTTGATGAAGGACATGGAGCACTTCCTCCCCATTGTGACTCCGTTCACCAAGGCTGGCCAGGTGCAGAACAGCAAGACACCACCTTCATAGGTGGTATATTGGAGGATCATTCAGAGCTGTGCCTATAATGGAGGCTGAGGACAAGGTGGAGGCAGAGGAGGACATTAATGCCAGAATCACAGAATGAGAACACGGAGGCAGCATTGCCATCATCTGGGCAAGTTGTTCTTGTGCCTGGGCAGGAAGCACATTTATCCAGTGACATACCATATTGTCCTTGACCATAGTTACAGCTCCACACCTCAGAGCTGCCATGATGTGTACCAGACACTGACAGGCTCAAGGACAGGCCAATCTTCTGCTCCACATACTTATGCAGGGCTGGTACAGCTTTTTTTAGAGAAGTAGTGATGGCTTGGGACTCTCCACCATGGCTTGGCACTAGCCATCAGTTCTCTGAAAGGTGCAGAGTCAACCATATGTCATTGTTGCTACTTGCACGCCTACAGGAGGAAGCAGCGGACCTCTCCTCCAAATCTGGGCTGGCCAGTAGCTGCTGACTGTCCCTAAATAATAGCTTCCTTGCTGAAAAGCGGAGCAGAGTTAGTGGCATACATTACTTGCTGTCACGCTCTGGTGGGGAGGGAATAGCCACACCGAGCGTACGAGGGAAGGGAACAGACCAAAACCAGGGAAACGGTCACCTCCTGCAGGGAACCCTGAAACTAGGCCCTGACTGACTACCACTATGAACAATCCTGGGTGGTGGGAGAGTTCATACACAGGAACCTAATAATAAATGCACCCTAAAGAACCCTGCAGCTAGTGACAAGAAAGAGTAAACCCATTCCTCCAAGAGTAAGGATGAACAGGAGACTCCAAAAGGAAAACCACAAAAGGGAAAAAGTCAGTTATCTTTAAGCAGACATCGCAGCAACCGGATCTCAGCCGAGATCCACACCACACACTCTTGAAAGCCTCGCAGAACGTCTGATACCAGACGCAAGCCCACTCGTGACATTACCCCCCCCTTTTACGGGTGACCTCTGGGCACCCAGGACCAACTTTATCAGGATGACACCTGTGAAAGGCTTTCACCAAACAACTGGCATTCACGTCAGATGCCGGTACCCATGACTTCTCCTCAGGACCATAATCCTTCCAATGAACAAGATATTGAAGAGTCCCAGGGAGAACTCGAGAATCAATGATCTTGACAATCTGGAATTCCAAATTACCATCCACCAAGACAGGCGCGGGTCACAAGGGAGATGTCTCCATAGATTCAACATATCTCTTCAACAAAGATCTGTGAAACACATTATGGATTTTCAGGGCCTGAGGAAGTTCAAGACGAAATGCTACAGGATTAATAATGGCCGTGATCTTATATGGGCCAATAAATCTTGGACCCAACTTTCAAGAAGGAACTTTCAACTTAATATTCCTAGTAGACAGCCACACAGAATCACCCACATTCAGGTCCGGACCATTCATACGTCTCCTGTCAGCCACACATTTGTACTTGTTACCCATATTTATCAAGTTATTTTGAATTTTTCGCCATATAGAAGAAAATGATGACGAAAAACGTTCTTCCTCAGGAATACCAGAAGTATCGGAACCAGAAAATGTGCCAAACTGCGGGTGAAAGCCATATGCACCAAAAAATGGTGACTTACCAGTGGAGTCCTGTCTGCGATTATTTATGGCAAACTCAGCCAGAGACAAAAACGAGGACCACTCCTCCTGGTTCTCAGAGACAAAGCATCTCAAGTAAGTCTCCAGACTCTGATTGGTACGATCAGTCTGTCCATTTGTCTGGGGATGAAAGGCAGAGGAAAAAGACAGTTGTACCCCGAGCCGAGTACAGAACGCCCTCCAGAATCTGGACACAAACTCAGTCCCACGATTGGAGACCACGTCAGTGGGAATGCCATGAAGTTTCACAATGTTGTCAACAAACACTTGTGCAAGAGTTTTAGCATTGGGGAGTCCGGGTAATGCAATAAAGTGCGCTATTTTACTAAAACGATCTACAACCACCAGAATAACTGTCTTACCAGATGACTCAGGCAGATCAGTGATGAAGTCCATGGATAGGTGAGTTCATGGTCTGGACGGGATGGGTAATGGAAGTAGAGGTCCAGAAGGTTGAGTATGTGTCACCTTAGTGCGTGCACAGGCACTACAGGCTGACACATAATCCTCAACACACTTACACAGCCCTGGCCACCAGAATCTACGAGAGATGAGGTCGACAGTGGATTTACTCCCAGGGTGTCCCACAAGCACCGAAGAATGATGCTCCTCAAACACCTTATGATGCAAATCAGAAGGAACAAACAACTTCCCAGGAGGGCAAGACTCTGGCGCATCTCCCTGGGCCTCAAACACTTTAGCCTCAAGATCAGGGTAAAGAGTGGATATCACCACTCCTTCAGACAGTATAGGGCTCGGATCTTCAAAATCACCACCTCCGGGAAAACCACGTGACAAGGCATCCGCCTTCACATTCTTAACCCCAGGATGATATGTAACAATGAAATTGAATCTGGTGAAGAACAAAGACCATCTGGCCTGCCTCGGATTAAGTCGTTTAGCCGACTCCAGGTAAGCCAGATTTTTGTGATCAGGGAATACCGTGATTGGGTGAATCGCCCCTTCCAACCAATGACGCCATTCCTCAAAAGCCAACTTAATGGCCAGTAACTCTCTGTTACTCACATCATAATTTCTCTCCGCCGCAGAGAGTTTTTTTTTTTTAAAAAAAGCACATGGGCGCCATTTACCAGGTGATGGGACCTGTGATAAAACAGCTCCTACCCCCACATCGGATGCGTCAACCTCCACAATGAAAATTTGTGACACATCTGGCTGCACCAATATAGGGGCAGAAGAAAAGCACTCCTTCACAGAGGAGAAGGCTTGCAATGCTGCATCAGACCACACTAAGACATCCGTCCCTTTCTTAGTCATGTCAGTTAAGGGTTTAACTATTGTCGAATAGTTCTTAATAAATTTTCGGTAATAGTTGGTGAACCCCAAAAATCGCATAAGAGCCTTCAGATTTTCAGGTCGGTCCCAGTTCATAACAGCACCGACTTTCTCTGGATCCATACGAGAACCTGAAGATGAAAGCAAGTATCCTAAGAATTGCACCTCTTGTACAGCAAAAACACATTTCTCTAATTTTGCATACAACTTGTTATCTCTTAAGATTTGCAACACCCGCCTCACGTGATCCTGATGTGTCACAATATCTGGAGAATAGATTAGTATGTCATCCAAATACACGACTACAAACCTCCCCACAAGATGATGAAAAATGTCATTAACAAAATGCTGGAAGACAGCAGGAGCATTGGTCAACCCAAAAGGCATGACCAGGTTCTCAAAGTGGCCCTCAGGAGTGTTAAAGGCCGTCTTCCATTCATCCCCTTCTTTGATCCTGACCAGATTATATGCCCCCCTTAAAGGGGTATTCCCATGTCACAAATGTAGTTTGTATAGTTAGATATAGCCATACCAATATTATCACTAATAGAATGTATTTATATAAAATGTACCATTTAGAAGATTTACCTATTTGTATATCCATTGTCCCACACACATCAGTCAGGCCGTTGCACCTGGTTACAGCCACCGTGGCCATGTAGTAGTGGTGGCCGGCTTGCTCCTTTTCAAACCCGCTCTGAGGTAACAGCTGTATTGTGTACACACATTGCATGAGCATGCGGATACACATCTTAGGCCAGAGAAACGGATCCTGTTCCAAGATCAATTCATTTCTATGGAGCAGGATCAGTTTATAAAGTCTGCGTTTTGGACTGGTAGCATCCAAAACACAGATGTGAAAGTACCCTAAGATGTGTTTCCGCATGCTCATGTAATGTGCATTCACAATACAGCAGTTACCTCAGAGCGGGTTTGAAAAAGAGCAAGCTGGCCACCACTACTACATGGCTGCAGTGGCCGTAACTAGGGGCAACGGCCTGACTGATGTGTGTGGGACAATGGATATACAAATAGGCAGATCTTCTAAACGGTATATTTTATATAAATACATTCTATTAGTAATAATATTGGTATGGCTATATCTAACTATACAAACTACATTTGTGAGATGGGAATACCAACTTGGAGAACACTTTGGCATCCACAATCTGGTTAAACAAGTCAGGAATCAAAGGAAGGGGGTACGGATCACGGACAGTAATCCTATTGAGTTCATGGAAATCCAGACATGGCCTAAGGGTTCCGTCCTTTTTCTTAACAAAAAAGAACCCTGCTGCCACAGGAGATTTGGAAGGCCTAATATGTCCTTTAGCCAAACTCTCGGCAATATATTCCTTCATGGCCGTTCTCTCAGGTCCAGAAAGGTTATACAGCCTAGATTTGGGCAATTTTGCTCCCGGGATAAGATTGATAGGACAATCGTATTCCCGGTGAGGGGGTAAATCCTGACATCCACATTCAGAAAATAAATCAGAGAAATCCGATATAAAAGAAGGAAGAGTCTTAGTGGTTAAAGCAGAAAAAGATGTATTAAGGCAATTGTCAACACAATAATCGCCCCAATCCACAATTTGTCTAGTATGCCAGTCAATGGACGGATTATGTTTGCTTAACCACGGTAAACCCAGAACCACAGGAGCAGGAAGACCTTCCAACACAAAACATGAAATAAGCTCCTGATGAAATTCACCCACTCTTAATTTGATATCATGCACCATCTGAGACAAACACTTTTGTCCAAAGAACTCGGCGACAATCCATGCATATGGACAAACTAAGCATCAATCAAGTTCACCCTTGCCCCGCTGTCAATAAACCCCTCAATTTTCACAACATTTGACTCTAGCGCCACCTCGACAGTCAGGAGAAAACGGTTACTACAGGATGAAGACAAATGCACATTTTTAGTCTCCCTACCCACCCCACCAAGAGTGAGATGAGAATTCAACGCCCCCTTTTCTTTTCTCTCTTTTAGAGATTGAAAGCATGGACATTAGAGATGAGCGAACGTGCTCGTAACGAGCACTGTAGCGCTCGGCTCCCCTGCGCTCGCATGGGCGCAGGCATCCGCTTCCGTCCTCCTCACCCGACGGAAGCGGATGTCTGCGCCCATGCGAGCGCAGGGGAGCCGAGCGCTACAGTACTCGTTATGAGCACGTTCGCTCATCTCTAATGGACATACATTGATAAAGTGTCCTTTCTGACCAAAGAAAAAACACACACCCTTTTTATTACCAAGATGTTTACGGGTGGAAACAGGAGTGGCTCCCCCTAATTGCATAGGTTCATCCCCTGACATCAACCTAGGGGAATATTCACCCAAAGTGTCATAGGAAGACAGTACACAATGTGATAGTACGTCCTGAGAGCGGGGGCCCCTAGATCGCTCTCTCAGGCGCCTATCCATGCGCACAGCAAGAGATATAGTGGCCTCCAAAGACACAGGGGTTTCCTGAAAGGCCAAAGCGTCCTTCAGCCTTTCATATAAACCTTGACAGAATTGGCTATGTAAAGCCGGATCGTTCCATTCAGTATTGGTCGCCCACCTCCGAAACTCAGAGCAATAAATCTCAACCGGCCGCTCACCCTGACAAAGGTCACGTATCTGGGTCTCAGCCAGGGAGATACGATTCGGGTCATCATAGATAATCCCTAAAGCCTTGAAAAATTCATCTACTGACCGGAGGGACTGCGATCCGGTCGGCAGAGTAAAGGCCCATGACTGCGCATCCCCTTTAAGCAGCAAAATGACCACACCAACCTTCTGCTCCTCATTACCAGCAGAATGTGGAAGCAGTCTGAAATATAGTTTGCACGCCTCCCTAAATAGAACAAAATTATCACGTCCCCAGAAAATCTATCCGGGAGGGGGACCTTAGGCTCCAAACAGGCCTGACACTCAGCACCCCCAGAACCACCAGCCTGTGGTCTCTGAATCTGGTTGCGGATGTCAGCCACCTCCAAACTGAGTCCCTGCAGCCGTTCAGCAAGTGCAGCAATAGCATCCATGTCATCACAAAAATTACATAAATTTTTGTTTTGGGCGGTTTATAATGTCACGCTCTGGTGTGGAGGGAATAGCCACACCGAGCATACGAGGGAAGGGAACAGACCAAAACCAGGGAAACGGTCACCTCCTGCAGGGAACCCTGAAACTAGGCCCTGACTGACTACCACTATGAACAATCCTGGGTTGTAGGAGAGTTGATACACAGGAACCTAATAATAAATGCACCCTAAAGAACCCTGCAGCTAGTGACAAGAAAGAGTAAACCCATTCCTCCAAGAGTAAGGATGAACAGGAGACTCCAAAAGGAAAACCACAAAAGGGAAAAAGTCAGTTATCTTTAAGCAGATATCGCAGCAACCGGATCTCAGCCGAGATCCACACCACACACTACTAAGTAGGCAGAAAGTATAAACCGCAAGGGATACTGGGAGAGGAAGGGGTAAATAGGAGAAAGATAATTACCATGGCAGCAACAGCTGAGTGGAAGGGGTGTGGTAAACAGCAACCAAGGGAAAAGCATGTCAAATTATGTCACTCTTGAAAGCCTCGCAGAACGTCTGATACCAAACGCAAGCCCACTCGTGACACTTGCCTGGCAGAAGGAGAAGCAAATGAAAGAGGCAGGTTCAGAACAGGTGAGAGCACAGAGTTTGTTCCTGAGACATGCCAAATAAGTGTGGTGTCAAAGGAACTGTCAATGCAATTTAGGACATGTCCCAAATTAGGAGACTTCATTCTGTTGTGTGTGGTGTTCAAATTATGTTAAGTTTACCCCTTTATGGTAGGGGGAGAGAGACCGGCCTAAAAATCACACATCCAGACTTGTTGCTGGTCATGTCATTTCTCTCTCTGCGCAGACACGCCTAGAGAGCCACTTTATTACATGCATATGATGGGTGGATCTATTCAATATCAATTTTAATATATCCAATCACAAACATACAAGTACACATTTAACAACCAATCAAAAGATGCCAATGGTGGCTAATAACACATACACATTGCTTCATCTATCTGGGAAATTCTATGTCTGCAAGTTCCTCTTTTCCTATAGACATATCAAGTGATTATGACTCATATTTACTTTTAAGCATACGTGACATCTAATGGAGACTAATACAGAAGAGGGAGACTATTTAATAATGAAATACAACTTAGCACAATTTTGTTCATCAGCTACTTCAGCTAATTTCTTTAACAAACCCACCGACTACTGACTGTACTGTAGGTGTCTGAGGTCAGTTGAGATGTTGTTGAAGACCGAGTCAACCATTCCAGGGCAGCGGGATTGTTCATCAAAACATGGCCACTGGATGAACTGGATGAAGTGGCAACTTTGGCTTGTTGCTGCGGCTGCTGCTCCTTCTTCTGCTGCTCCAGGCCGAACTGGATGGCCAGGCCGAACTGGATGGACAGATGTCTTTTTTCGGCCTTATAAACTATGTTTCTATGTTACTATGTTACTTCTCCCAGCTACAGCAACATCTTTACTAGAGTTGAGCGAACGTGCTCGTAACGAGCACTGTAGCGCTCGGCTCCCCTGCGCTCGCATGGGCGCAGGCATCCGCTTCCGTCGTGTGAGGAGGACGGAAGCGGATGCCTGCGCCCATGCGAGCGCAGGGGAGCCGAGCGCTACAGTGCTCGTTACGAGCACGTTCGCTCATCTCTAATGTCCATGCTTTCAATCTGTAAAAGAGAGAAAAGAAAAGGGGGCGTTGAATTCTCATCTCACTCTTGGTGGGGTGGGTAGGGAGACTCAAAATGTGCATTTGTCTTCATCCTGTAGTACCCGTTTTCTCCTGACTGTCGAGGTGGAGCTAGAGTCAAAGGTTGTGAAAATTGAGGGGTTTATTGACAGCGGGGCAAGGGTAAACTTGATTGATGCTCAGTTTGTCCGTATGCATGGATTGAGGGACTGGTGAGGAGGACGGAAGCGAATGCCTGCGCCCATGCGAGCGCAGGGGAGTCGAGTGCTACAGTGCTCGTTACGAGCACGTTCGCTCAACTCTAATCTTTACCAATGCCCAATCCTTTGGAGGGCACTGACAACTGTCTGTTGGACATACTGTATATGTAAAACAAGTTATTCAATATCAATGTGGGCACCCCACTAACAGTAGAACAAGGCAGGTTATTCACCCCAATTTGAGAATCAATGTGTCATTTTTTTATCTATTAAACAAGGTGGACACCACAATAACAGTAGAAGTAGACAGGTTAATCACCCCAATTTTAGAATCAAGGCCTAACAGAATTGCTTATGTAATAAACAACATGGACACCCCCCTAACAGTAAAACAAGACTATTCACCCCAATTCACCCCATTATTCACCCCAATTTGGGAATCAAGGCCTAATAGAATTTATTATCTATTAAACAGTAGAAGTAGACAGGTTAATCACCCCAATTTGAGAATCAAGGCATAATACAATTGTTTATCTATTTAAAATGTGGACAACCCATAACAGTCAAATTAGAAAGCTTATTCACCCCAATTTGAGAATCAATGCCTAAAAGAATTGCTTATCTATTAACCCCTTAGTGACCACTAATACACCTTTTTACTGACGTAAACAAAGGGGGTTTTAGCTAAACACCTGGCTTTAATCAATCACTACATGTACCCAAAATGGTGCATTAAAAACTATAACTTGTCCTGCAAAAAATAACACCTCATACAAGTAAATTGATGAAAAAAACAAAAAAGTTATAGCTCTTGGAATGCGATTTTAAAAAATGTGCGTGGTCACTAAGAGTAGAATTAGACAGCTTATTCACCCCAATTTGAGAATCAAGGCCTAATAGAATTGTTTATCTGTTAAACATGGTGGACACCGCAATAACACTAAAATGAGAAAGCTTATTTACCCTAATTTGAGAATCAAGGCCTATTAGAATTGTTTATCTATGAAACAAGGTTGATACCCCAATAACAGTAGAACTAGCCAGCTTATTCACCCCAATTTGAGAATCAAGACGTAATAGAATTGCTTCGTAATTAAACAAGGTGGACACCCCAATAACAGTAAAATTAGAAAGCTTATTCACCCTAATTTGAGAATCAAGGCCTAATAGAATTGTTTATCTATGAAACAAGATGGGCACCCCAATAACAGTAGAACAAAACAGCTTTTTCATCCCAGTTTGAGAATCAAGGCGTGATAGAATTGCTTATCTATTAAAAAAAAAGAACTAGACAGCTTATTCTTCCCGATTTGAGATCAAGGCCTAATTGTATTGGTTATCTGTTAAACAAAGACAACACTGTTTAATTAGATAGCCCTGTGCCCTACACAGGGATTGATGCAAACTGTGCTGTCTTCTATGAATTCCTTTAGCTTCAGATGACGTCTCTGCACTTTCCCTGAGGTCTCCATATGCTCTCCCTATGCTCCATCTACAGTGTGTAAAAACTCTCCCTACAATCTCTGCAACTGCCCCTGCATTGTCCCTGCTCTTTCCCTATCCAATATTCCACAATTAAAAGCTTTTACCAACAGCACTTGTCACATCATTTCCTATGTTCAGCTAACAGTGAAATGGCTGAGATCGAGGTGGATGAGGCTTTTAAAGGGCTGCAACATCTTACAGGGGCTGGCTAGCTGCTGATTGGCTGTCTGCATGGCAATATGGGTGATCTCGCTTTCCCAGGCTTCTTACTTTCACTTTGTAATTCATTGCAAATCAAATTTTTCGTAAACTCGAATTCCACTTCGGCTGATTCCATTCTCTCAACAGTAGTGAAAATCAGGACCTTACTGAGTCACTCCCAGCCCATCTAGCTGCTGTTCCTGCTGAGCACTGGTTACTATGCATCTTAGCTGGTGGTCATAATGTACCTCGACTGTATGTATGCTGTCTTTAGATTGAGCATACTGTACAACATAATTAACAGCGTGTCATTATTGCAGGATACAAATACACAACTTCTGCCTGATATTTTGCATCAAGTATTATAAAACTAAAAAAGAAAAACATCACACAAAAATGTGTTTTAAAATCCTATCTTAGGTCCTAAAATGTTTTTGGATGCAGCTTTTGAAGGCAAGGCCAAGAATGGATCATATAAACCATATAAAGGGAAGGTTTATCCTCAATCCTCTCCACTAGTGAAATATTTAGACAAATTGAAGGGGCTACCCACTCTGAAAAATTAGCTGCAGAAAATACTAAAAAAAAAGAAGGAAAAAAACAACAACAACAAAAAAACAGTGATGGCTATCAATCATAACCGCTGCAGCATCAGCATCAGTGGCCTGATATCTTGCAGTATGTGAACACTTAGGTCACTGATTGGCTGTAGCAGTCACATGCAATTAGCTTGTAATTAAAGACAGGCAACCTGCTTGTAAAACCTGCAAGGACCATTAGGGTGTCTGCAATGGATTGGCAGAGTATTGAAGTGGTATTTGTTTTTTAATTATTGTTATTTTGGAGCATTTGTTCCTTTTTTTTTAAGTCTATAAAAAACTTTATAATTTAAAATTTAAGGCTATTTAGAAGGGATGAAGATATGCTTGGCTAAAGAGGCTTCCAAATTTCAAAACACATGCAGTTTTCAAAAAAACACATGCGGTTTTTGCAACAACATACCTTCTTTTATGGTGCGTTGTCTCATATTACATTATTGTAACTCTATTTTGTAATTAATATACAGTGATTCAGTTTTGCTGTTTGTCTACCATTTTATGTAAGAAAATGCACCATAGATGCAAGTATGCAAAAATGTTTTTTTTTGGGGGGTGCTCTAAAAATGCAGCACAACTACAATGTGTGACAGCACTAGTGATGAGTAAAGTTATGAAAAAGTCAATTTAATTGCTTCTCTAAATTTCACAAAGAAATTCAATTTGTGCCAAATTACTTTGTCACAAAGAGTATTCCTTTGTATGTAGCAGATGCAATGACAGGGAACGTCGATTGCGCATCTCACGCCCCCCAACCCCCCATTCCCTCCCCCAGTCATTGAACCCCTTAGACGCTTCATTCCCCGCTGACCATGGCATCTGATGCTACAATTCCAAGATCCATAAAGAATCAGAATCTCAAAACAATCTTGACAAAATATGCATTGTCAAAAGCTGAATCCCTTGCACAAGCTATTCCAAATAAATCTTCAGTTAATTTACAAGTCATGATGGTTCTGACAGACAAAATGGAATCTATTGAAATACATTGAGTCAGTATGCATATACAGTTCCAGTTACCATCATGTACCACTAACCACCTACATTACAAGGAATAAAAGGGGAAAGATTACTTAATGTACCTTGTTATACAGGATTCAGGCAGCACATGGGGTGCTGTCTGCATCATTAAAGCCACATTTTTAGGGACATTACATACAGCACTAAAACACATAGAAACATACAGGGTTTTACAGCGCTACTTACCTAATACATCCATTGCCACACAGACATCTTAGATTCTGCAGACTGCCCAAACCACTGAAGATGCCGAGATACTGGCGAAACATGTCGGGGGCAGCTCCTAATCACTTTTTAGTACAGGGACAGTGAAACTGCCAAGTTTAAGAGGCAGCAGGGACAAATAGGAACAAAAATCTTGCAGGTGCCTGTGCCAGCGCGCAGTCATAGGCACAAATTTGCAGCACTGAGCTATTAAGAATGCACAAATGACAGTGTACATGCATATGGCAGACGCTTACCCTGATATTTGTAAATAATCTGCATATAATTTTTTCAATATTTTCTTTTGTTTTTGTGTTCTACTATTAAGGTTTATAATAAATAAAAGTGAAGTTTTAAACAAACGAGGGAGGAAGCGAGAGTGGAAAAGGCGTAAACTGGCGTTAATATGCTTCTGTGCTTATAAGTTATTGTTTAAAAACGCTGCACCCTCTATTTAGGGGTTTATTAATATTTTCTTGTAGTATATACAAAATGGATGTGAGGAGACACAAACACAGGCAACAGTTCGCGCACACAACACCACAGCCAGTACACAGCCCCAAACAACCAGCATACACAGGGATCAGCCTGCAACCAGTACGCAAGAGAGCATGCAGCCAGCCTGCATGGCCACAACTGCCAAAGTGAACCACAAAGTGAGACTTAGTCATAGCAAGGAATAAGATAGGCCCACCATATACTGTATTTAATATATACACATATATATACAAAATTGTTGAGAACCCGTCTATTAAAGAAAGAAAAACCCACAATGGTCATTGAAATAACTTGAATCTGACAAAAGTAATAATACAAATTTACTGAGAATCAGGTAATGAAAATCAGACATTGCTTTGATTCGACTTTTAAAATTGTGGTTCAAAAGAATAATAATAATACTAATAATACTAATAATAATAATAATAATAATAATCTAATAAAACTGGCCTGGACAGAAATTATGGTACCCATGGAAAAGATTGAAAATGATTTGACTGTAGAGACATGTTAAACTAACTAATTAGCATCAAAGGTGTCCTCAAACTTGTAATCAATCAGTCTGCCTATTTGAAGGATGAATAGTAGTCAGTCTGAGCAGTCTGGTATCATGGTGGGTTCCACATTGAACATGGACCAGAGAAAGCTAAGGAGAGAGTTGTCTCAAGAGATTAGAAAGAAAATTGTAGGCAAACTTGTTAAAGGTAAAGGCTATAAGACCATCACCAAACAGCATGATGTTCCTGTTACTACAGTTGAACATATTATTATATATATAATATAACTCAGATGTTCAAGGTCTACGGGACTGTAGCTAACCTCCCTGGACGTAGCTGCAGGAGGAAAATTGATGACAAACTGAGGAGACGGATAATACAAATGGTAACCAAGAGCCCAGAACAACTTTCAAAGAGATTAGAGGTGAACTCCAAGGTGAAGGTACATCATTGTAAGATCACACCATCAGTCACTGTCTTAGCCAAAGTGGACTTAATGGAAGACAAGTGAGGAGAAAACCACTGTTGAAAGCAAATCATAAAAAATCTAGACTGGAATTTGCAAAAATGTATATTGAGAAGATGGACAGATGAGACAAAACTGGAGCTTTGGCACTTCCAATATGTGTCGCAAGCAAGATGATTCTCTTTCTTGGGAGATACATCTTTGCATATTAATTTTCAATGAAGCATTGCTAATAAGCCTCCATACCATGAAGCACTTCCAATAGGTCTCCATACAGGACTGACATCGCAGTCAGAATCCTCCTCCATACTGACGAGGTGGCATCACCCAGAAACAGCTGTCTACATATGGATACCGTATCTGGCCTTGCTTTATTTCCTTGTGAAATCCGAAGGCTTGTTGGAAAGTTGGATCATAAATAATAGGGAGCCAATTCCACTAAGTGGTGTTAGCAAGATGGTTCACTTGTTTGGGAGATACATCTTTGAAAAACTGGACTTAAAAGAATGTATCAGTTGGTGACTGTGATAATTATGGGATGTGTGATTTAATGTGATCGTTCTTTTCTCTTGCAAAAAAAAAAGTATCCTTATGACTAGGGATGAGCGAACCGAACCGTAATGAACCAGATTCGTTACGAACTTTGCAAAAAGTTCGGTTCGTCATCGAACTGAACTTTTGAAAAGTTCGTAACGAATCTGGTAAAAAAAAAAACGGTAACGCAAAACTGTACTTTTTTCACAGAATAGACCAGGATACAAGGGATTATTACTCCTATTATCCCTTGTATCCTGGTTTTCTGTGAAAAAAAAGATGTGTGACGTCACCCCACAGCCCCTGAAGTGTCTGAGCGCGCCGACATCTTTTCAGTGCGTCTCAAGACTTCAGAGAGAGAGGAGCTCCATCTTAGATAGAGAGGGAAAAGATATAGATAGATAGATAATCAAACAAGTAGATAGATACAGGGAGAGATAGAGAAGAAATAGAAAGGGTTAGTGAGAGAAGCAGGAGAGAGGAAGAGAAAGCTAGATATAGAAGATAAGGTGATAAATAGGGAAAGAGGCTGAGAAAGCAAGAGATAGGTAGAGATAGGGAGAGAAAGTCATATAAATAAAAAAAGTTGTGAGATCTAGGGAGAGATAGGGTGATAAAAAAAGAAATAGTGAGAGAAAAGAGTCAGGACAGGTAGCATTCCTGTTCCGTGACTGTACACGCTACACGTTGCTGCTCAGCTGGGTGCCGTCAACCCCGTTTAGCCGCAACAAAAAAAGTTAAAAAAAAACTCAAAAAAAAGTTATAAACAAAGTTTAAATTTAAAAAAAAGTTAAAAAAGATTAAAAAAAAGTTTAAAAAAAAGTTTAAAAAGTTATAAAAAAATAAATAAAGTTTAAAAAAGTATAAAAAAAAATACATCATTTAATTTTCCCCCACCCAAATAAAAATATGTCCAAGCGTTCTACTTCCAGCACTTCCCAGGCAAGGAGTGCAACAGCAGGTGGTGAGGGTAGGAGAAGTGGCAGCACCAGGCCCGGTGGCAGCCGGGGTAACAGGCGTGGCAGCAGGGTGCAGCTACCCCTGATGGCCACTGGTCAAGTAAGAACCACACAGCCAGAGGTTCTAGATTGGCTTACCCAATCCTCCAGTTCCACCGCCCAAAGCTCCCAAACGAGGAGTCAAGCATCCGCTGGATCATCCGACACCACCCTTACATGGGACGGTCAGCGAGAGTCCTCTGCCCCGTCCCCTGTTATTAGAATGCCACTCACCTTTGGGGCACCTTCTGCCAGGGAACTCTTGGCAAACCTTGAACTGCCCTTGGAGTCTCTACCACTTTTTAGTGATGAGGAGGAGGAGGAAGTCCACCAAAGTCAGCGGGTGGAACGTAGTGAGACTCCAGAGGAGGTGTTGGCTGTAAGCAGTCAACAGAGCCAGGGAGGGGCATCCAGTGACACACCTGATATTCTGTCCCAGCCACCGGAGGAAAGTAGCAGTGATGCCGAGTTTGATGACGATGTCGCTGATCGGATGTGGCGCCCTCAAGCAGCATCATACTCATCATCAGTGGAGGAAATAGAGGTGCCACCGATGCAGCAACATCCCACTGTTTCAAGGAACAGAGGCACAAGAGGGAGGGGTAGAAGCCAAGCTACCAGGCAGAGATCACCCTCTCAAAGCCTTGGTCCTGAGAGGGCACCCTCAGGCAGCAGTGGCAGTCAACAGGGAGCAAGACCCCCCGTGGCTGTCAGCAAACCACGGTCCTCTGTCGTCTGGCAGTTCTTCCACCTGGGGAAAGATAAGCACATCGCTTTGTGCCTGCTGTGCAATGAGAGGGTCAGTCGTGGCAGGGGTGATAATCTCGGGACAACATCCATGCGAAAGCACATGGAAAGGCAACACCAACAGGCCTGGAAGAACCGTGACCCCAATACCACCTCCTGTCCGGATGCACCATACACTGCAGATCCCATCATGCAGCATCCTCTCAGTGCAACTCAGGGCTCGTCAACCTCAGGTGCCAGCACCAGCACAGTGTCACTGCCATCTACACCGCTAATGAGGCAGCAATCCGTGACTGAGTCCATGGGCAGACGTCAGGTCTATTCCAGCAGACATCCCATGACCCAGAAACTGACCGGACACCTGGTTAAGCTGCTGGTGCTTCAGTCCCTGCCCTTCAACCTTGTGGACTCCCAGCCTTTCAGGGATTTCATGGCGTGTGCGCACCCCAGATGGCGAGTCCCCAGCCGCCACTACATCTCTGGCAAAGCTGTCCCATCACTGCACAGTTATGTGCAGAAAAAGGTGGGCGACTCATTGGGACTCTCAGTGTCCAAGACCGTGCACCTGAGTGCTGATGTCTGGTCCTCAAATTATGGGCAAGGGCAGTACATGTCTGTTACTGCCCATTGGGTCAACATCCTCCCATAAGACCGTCAGGAAGTTGGCCCATTCTTGCCACTGTCACCTCCACGGTGCATTAGGGGGCCAGCAGCGGGAAGCAGAAGTTCTGCCTCCACCACCTTGCAACCATCCGCCGCTTTGACAGCAGTCCAACCTGCCCCGGTGTCTTACCACCGATGTCAGGCCCGGCGCTCTCAGGCTGTCCTCCATTTGGTGAGCCTGGGTGAACGGAGCCACAGTGGGCAGGAGCTCCTCCGGACCATCAGGGAGGAGATCAATCAATGGCTGACCCCATGTCAACTAACGGTGGGAAGTGTGGTAGCAGACAATGGGAGGAACATTGTCTCTGCAGTGCAGCAGGGAGGGCTGAGTCATACACCTTGTATGGCACATGTGATAAACCTTATGGTGCACAGGTTTCTTAGATCATTTCCTGCACTACAAGACCTTCTGAGGATGTCAAGCAGAGTGTGCAAACATTTCAGCCACTCCTACACTGCAAGGAACACCCTGCTCAGGATCCAGAGACAGCGCAGTCTGCCCCAACATCGGCTAATCTGCAACGTGCCAACACGCTGGAATTCTGCCCTCCATATGCTGGACCGCCTGTACGAGCAAAGGTCAGCCGTTACAGACTACCTCATGGGGCAATCAGGCAGCTTCACGCCACACTGCGACTTCCAAGTCACACACTGGCAGATGATGCGTGAAGTCTGCCAATTGTTGATCCCTTTTGAGGACACGACTTTGTTTGTGAGCAGGCATGACTATGGGATCAACGGCATCATCCCACTCGTCCATGTTCTGGAAAGTGCGCTGAAAAGCATCATCAGCGAGGATTCCCAGGCCACCACTCCAAGGCTGAACATCGCCTTGAGCCCAGAGATGGATGAAGTGCAGATGGAGGGTGAGGAGGAGGAAGATCTCTATGCCCAGCCATTCCACACACCGCCACCTGGCTTCTCTGCCTCTCAATCACAGGAGGAGATGGAGGATGAGGTGGTAGAGGAAGCAGAGGAAGACCCCAGCAGACCCTGGAACTATACCGAGGACAGTGGAGAGGAGAGGCGCTCATTGTCCTTGGTGCAGATGGCAAGGTGCCTGCGGGAATGTCTCAGGAGTGACAGCCGGATTGTGGACATCCGCCAGAGGGACCAATACTGGCTGGCCACCCTGGTGGACCCTCGCTTCCGCCGCAAAATGGCTGAATTTTTTCCGCCATCAGAGAGGGAGGCAAAACTGGGGTACTACCGGGACCTACTCACCAGTCAGTTGGTCTCAACTTACCAGCGAGACCAGCCAGGTTCCCAGACAACATCCGCTCGGGGGGAACCAGCGCACTCCACTACCACCACCACTAGTGGAGGCGTGAGAAGTCGCTACAGCCTCCAATCTCTAATGAGCGATTTCATGCAGCCAGCTGCTGAAGAGGGGACACAACACCGGACTCATGGCATGGACCAGCATGAGCTCACCCACCAGGTCACTGCCTACCTGGATTGTACCCTGCCCCAAAGTGTCACCGACCCCGTGCAGTACTGGGCAGAGAAACTGGACATTTGGCCTCAACTGGCAGAGTTTTCTTTGGCTCTGCTGTCCTGCCCAGCCAGCAGTGTTGCGTCAGAGAGGGTGTTCAGTGTGGCGGGTAACATAATAACACCGCAAAGAACGAGGCTCTCTTGCCACAGTGTTGAGATGCTGACTTTTGTAAAGATGAATCGTGCATGGATTACATCGGATTATACCACCCCCCTGCCTGATGTGAATGACTAAGTCATCAGTCACCCGTCTTGCATGGCAATCCGTGTGTCCAAGAAACTGACCTTAATATCCCAAATATGTGCCCAACGTAAAAATCCGTAATTTAACTTATTAAGTAATGTTCCCCCCTTAGACCTCAAATTAAACAAAATCCCTACTTAATTCGGATACATTTAAATAAACAGAACCCCATCTCCAAATTTAATGCCCATGGTGTGTTGGCCATTTAACATCTCCACACCAGCTTAATGCCTCACACTGGTGCACCGTCCAACCCATACCCCAAGAACAGTACCATCCCTAAAATAATCCCCACGACTATGCTTCACAAAGTGGGGATTTCACCTTTTGTGAACTATAGCCGTGGGGTTCTATCCCTGACACCCGTGCCAAGGAACACTACTCACCGTTTTGTGAGCGGGTACTAACTGTTCTTGAGGTATTTTGTTGATATCATGAGAGTAGTAAAATCTCGCACCGCAAATCCCGATGGGGCTCTTCTCTTCTCTCTTGCAAATGATTTCACGCCTCTCATGCAGTCACGCGTGGAATAAGGCTGTCTATGGGGTATATATCACGGAGGCTGCTGTCCTTCAACTGTGATATAAAAAACCTCCACAGTTAGTTACAGCAACAAACAGTTGCTGAAAGGCAGGTTAACTTGCCTTATTTACGGGTGCCTTTACAATAGGATGCTTTTTTGGGGTTCTCTGCTGCCTAAAATCCACAGCGCATCGTTGGCTGATTTTATGCCACCTTCAGTACTATGGGGCTGGACACAAATACCCAGTTCAGCGCAGAACTGCGTATGTCCGGACGGCACCATAGTACTGAATGCCGTTTGGTGAACGGTATAAAAATGCCCTGTGAAGGTAGCCCCATGTGAAGGTACCCATAGGGTGAGGTTTTTGGGAGTGACCAAAGAGAGGGCGGGAAGGTCACTCCCATACCCCATCAGGGGTTTTTCCCCTACCTACTTTAAAAGATAAGTCCAGGCAATTACTAACTTTCTGTGCCCTTACCAGAAACTTATAAATTGCCCGGACTTATCTTTTGAAGGGAACCTGTCATTCCGACGCTGTGCTCCCACAAACCCGCAGTAAAATGCAGGAAGAATAGTCCACTGAGTGCATTTTACTGCAGGTTTGTGGGAGCACAGCGTCAGAATGGAAGTGAGTATGAAGATAAAGCTTACATATTCGGATTCAGCATCACTTACACTATACAACGCTTACTCTAGTTCAGGGGGGGTTCCGAGATGACAGGTTCCCTTTAAGCCAGCTGGTGACAGCGCCAAAAAAACACAAAAGCATACATCCATTGGGTTGGGCGCTGCACTCGGTTAGGACATCAAACTGGTGTAACAAAGATATATATATATATATATATATATATATATATATATATATATATATGTCTCGCTAACAGCCATAGGCCCAGATTCAACAGGTTTGACACCAGAGTAGTTGCGTCAATTTGTAAAGCGAGTGCCAGTGAGGTGTCCATTTCATGAAAATTGGACATGTATTTTTGGATAATGGAACTGGTGTTAAGCCTTCTTTAATCTGTGCCTTTTTAAATGTCCTTTATTCACCTCATGGATTCTGTGGGTGAGGTTAGCTGTCTGTTTAACCGTATCCATATCCTACTAGACTAGCTGTAATGTTACAGTTTTTTTTTTAAGGTTGACTGTCCTGTGCTGAACTCTACATCAACATTTTGTCATGTATAAAAACTGATTTTTACAAGCGTGCATATTCTTAGCTTCCAACTTCAGTTCTCTGTACTAGGCCCTTCTGGGTCCAAAAGAATACTGCTCCTACTAATGCCCCCACCGTCAATTGTCTATTTGGAAACATACTGGGTGCAATCAAGAGCTGCTGAAGCTGCCTCCTCAACTTGTCTCTTCTCAACTATACTGGCCTGGGTGCTATCAAGTGCTGCCGCTTACTCCTCCGTCAATTGTCTCTTCTCAACTATACTGGAATGTGGGTGCTATACAAGTGCTGCCGCCTCCTCCTTCTCCGTCAATTGTCTCTTCTCAACTATACTGGCCTGGGTGCTATACAAGTGCTGCCAACTCCTCCACCATCAATTGTCTCTTCTCAACTATACTGGCCTGGGTGCTATATAAGTGCTGCCGCCTCCTCCTCCGTCAATTGTCTCTTTTCAACTATATTGGACTGGGTGCTATATAAGTGCTGCCGCCTCCTCCTCCTCCGTCAATTGTCTCCTCTCAACTATACTGGCCTGGGTGCTATACAATTGCTGCCACCTCCTCCTCCGTCAATTGTCTCTTCTCAACTATACTGGCCTGGGTGCTATACAAGTGCTGCCGCCTCCTCCTCCATCAATTGTCTCTTCTCAACTATACTGGACTGGGTGCTATATAAGTGCTGCCGCCTCCTCCTCCGTCAATTGTCTCTTCTCAACTATACTGGACTGGGTGCTATACAAGTGCTGCCGCCTCCTCCTCCACCGTCAATTGTCTCCTCTCAACTATACTGGCCTGGGTGCTATACAAGTGCTGCCGCCTCCTCCTCCGTCAATTGTCTCTTCTCAACTATACTGGCCTGGGTGCTATGCAAGTCATGCCGCCTCCTCCTCCGTCAATTGTCTCTTCTCAACTATACTGGACTGGGTGTTATACAAGTGCTGCCGCCTCCTCCTCCTCCATCAATTGTCTCTTCTCAACTATACTGGACTGGGTGCTATACAAGTGCTGCCGCCTCCTCCTCCTCCGTCAATTGTCTCCTCTCAACTATACTGGTCTGGGTGCTATACAAGTGCTGCTGCCTCCTCCTCCGTCAATTGTCTCTTCTCAACTATACTGGCCTGGGTGCTATACAAGTGCTGCCGCCTCCTCCTCCATCAATTGTCTCTTCTCAACTATACTGGACTGGGTGCTATACAAGTGCTGCCGCCTCCTCCTCCGTCAATTGTCTCTTCTCAACTATACTGGACTGGGTGCTATATAAGTGCTGCCGCCTCCTCCTCCGTCAATTGTCTCTTCTCAACTATACTGGCCTGGGTGCTATACAAGTGCTGCCGCCTCCTCTTTCGTCAATTTTCTCTTCTCAACTATACTGGCCTGGGTGCTATCAAGTGCTGCCTCCTCCTCCTCCGTCAATTGTCTCTTCTCAACTATACTGGCCTGGGTGCTATACAAGTGCTGCCGCCTCCTCCTCCGTCAGTTGTCTCTTCTCAACTATACTGGCCTGGATGCTATACAAGTGCTGCCGCCTCCTCCGTCAGTTGTCTCTTCTCAACTATACCGGACTGGGTGCTATACAAGTGCTGCCGCCTACTCCTCCGTCAATTGTCTCTTCTCAACTATACTGGAGTGGGTGCTATACAAGTGCTGCCGCCTCCTCCTCCTCCGTCAATTGTCTCTTCTCAACTATACTGGCCTGGGTGCTATCAAGTGCTGCCGCCTACTCCTCCATCAATTGTCTGTTCTCAACCATACTGGCCTGGGTGCAATCAAGTGCTGCCGCCTCCTCCTCCTCCTCCGTCAATTGTCTGTTTTGAACCATACTGGCCTGGTTGCAATCAAGTGCTGCCGCCTCCTCCAGCGTCAATTGTCTGTTCTCAACCATACTGGGTCCAATACAGTACTATTACTGCTGCTGGTTCCACTGTCAAATGTCTGTTTTCCACCCTACTGGGTCCAAGACAATGCTGCCGGTGTTGCCAACTTGCACTTTGTGTCCTATGTCTCGTGTAATCACTTACACCTTGGCTAATGTGTACCTGTTCTGGAGTGCACAAGGTCTAATTAAATGGTGCGCCTGTCTGTCTTCTGACCTGTGATGTCACTGAGACCGCATCAACTTCAACGCAGCCTATTCTTGGGCTGGTGCCACAATCTACCGTGTGTTTTTGGTGCTCTGGCATGACATGGACTGCTCCAGCGGACATCTTCAATGCTGTCAAATGTTGTCGACCTGGCTGTCGACGACTATTTTTGCACTTTGATTTTTTCCACTTTTTTCATTGTAATAGCAACTGCAACTAAACGAAACTATACCCTATCAGACTCCCACTATTGTAGCTGCAATTATTCAGCCGTTATAGCAAGGTTCATTTTAAGTTCGGTTCGTACGAATCCGAATTTCACGAAAGTTCGCCGAACCGAACTTTTCAAAAGTTCGCTCATCCCTACTTATGACCCATAATTATTTCAGTCTGGATGGACAATACTATTTACAAAAGAGGGGAGTATCCATGGATGCCAAATGCTCTTTGGCTAACTTGGTCATGTCATATTGGGAAAAACTGCACATTTTCCATATAAAACCATTTTCCATAATATACACTGGTATGGCAGGTACATAGATGAAAGAAAGAAGAGAGAGAAGGCAGCGCCAACTGTGTGGTATAAATGTGGAGATGTAAGGGTTAAGTGAATATTGCACTTACCCTTATATGTTGTGTGGAGCCACAACAACAGTAATCCGCCTTGCTGGTATTTTGCCTGACCAGCAGATCAGGTTTCTTTGACTGCAGCCTATGATCCTCGTATCCACAGCAAGGTGGACTGCCGGGATGCCAATAGTAACAGTAGGAGAAAAAGAACACCTGGATCGCAGAAGGTCTTCAATAATCAAGATGTCAGATATCAAACTTTGTATTTATTTGCAGGTCAAGGCATTTTGATGGCTTACAGAGTGCCCTCTTCGTCAGGACTATACATAGCATTCATGTGTACAATCACATTTAAAAGACCAAACTTTTGGCGCAGAGAAAGCAGGAGGTGGAATGCGGGTGTGTCCCTAAGATGGTTGGCTGACGTCCCGTATCACAGCGGGGATGGGACTAATCTATGCCGGTATCAGTTTATAGTGGCTATTGTATCGGCTTGTATCAGCCAGTAAAACATCAGGTGCATTATTTAAATGGATTAAAAATAGCTCAAACATAATAAAAACACTTATACCCAGGTTAAAATAGTCCCCTGAAGAGCTACACTTTTGTGATAGCGAAACGCGTTGGAACTTAGGGACATATGTTATCAACCCCTGTTATTGGGTGTTTTTATTGGAGGATTTTGAATGGTGGGTCATACTACCATGCATAACCACCGATCTATTAGCCTTGTGTATCCTGTTTGTAAATAATCATTTAACCTGTTGGCTTGCTATCCATATATTTTGTATGGGCATACCAAGGGCTGGTGTATAAATTGTTTCATATATGATGATAATTATCTTGATGATTAAATTAATGACAATACCAATTGACTGTATGTTGACCGACGGACATCACACCGCGACCCTATATCTGGTGATGGGCTCTTTTCCTGTGTCAGGGACACCATAGGGACTATAGGAGGTTCCTGACACGGGATCGCCCTTATCGGGGCAGGTGTTCCGTTTTTTAGGTAGGGCTTAAATAGAGGATAGGGACTTCAACAGGGATAGGTATTTTTTCATTAGAATATATCCCAGATCCAAATCCCCATTATTACAATTGATCCCTCCTCTCACTATCACATTACCCTACCATTAACTAGCCTTTTTGTATCCTACCAACAGAAATTATGTCACTTAGGTGATTGATTCACATTTTGTTTTTGTTCTTGGAGTTAACAAATAAGATAAGGCCAATAATATAATGGGTTGCATCAAAAGAGGCATAGATGCCCGTGATGAGAACATAGTCCTACCACTTTACAAATCACTAGTCAGACCACACATGTGTATAGTTCTGGGCTCCTGTGAACAAGGCAGACATAGCAGAGCTGGAGAGGGTTCAGACGAGGGCAACTAAAGTAATAACTGGAATGGGTGGACTACAGTACCCAGAAATATTATCAAAATTAGGCTTATTCACTTTAGAAAAAAGACGACTGAGGGGAGATCTAATAACTATGTATAAATATATCAGGGGTCAGTACAGAGATCTCTCCCATGATCTATTTATCCCCAGGACTGTGACGAGGGGACATCCTCTGTGTCTGGAGGAAAGAAGGTTTGTATACAAACATAGAAGAGGATTCTTTACGGTAAGAGCAGTGAGACTATGGAACTCTCTGCCTGAGGAGGTGGTGATGGTAAGTTCACTAAAAGAGTTCAAGAGGGGCCTGGATGTATTTCTGGAGTGTAATAATATTACAGGTTATAGTTACTAGAGATGGGTTGTTGATCCAGGGAGTAATTCTGATTGCCTGATTGGAGTCTGGAAGGAATTTTTTCCCCTAAAGTGAGGAACTTTGGCTTCTACCTCACAGGGGTTTTTTGACTTCCTCTGGATCAACTTGTAGGAAAACAGGCCGAACTGGATGGACAGATGTCTTTTTTCGGCCTTATAAACTATGTTACTATGTTACTATGTATGTTAATACTTTGAGACCAATTGGACCTGACATACGTTGTGTCTTTTACACTGTACAGATTATAATTAAAAGTTAAATTTTAGAGGCATTTCTGTGATATTTTAAAATAGTATAAAAGAAGAAATAGTATAAAGGAAAAAAATATAGTAGCAAATAGATCGCGATTATAATAATGATGGGTGAGCGGTAGTAAGTTCGGGTAAGACGCCCAACCCCAGAGAAGGTGTTGAATTATCTATTCTCACGTTTATCATATATTGTCATATTTATTATAATGGATATATGGACAATAATAAGAATAATAAAAATGGACTGAAAGCCTGATCATCATTAATCTATTGTCATTTTTTATATATATTATATATATATGTATATATATATATATATATATATATATATATAGTACAGACCAAAAGTTTGGACACACCTTCTCATTCAAAGCTTTCTGTATTTTTTTTTTTTGTAAACAAGAATTTTTTATTTTTTCCATAAAGAAAGTTATACAATTGTCAGTACAGAATCACAAAGATACGATAACATCATGTTACAGTATCGCATATATACGCATAAAGAACACTGAAAAAAAAACACTGAAAAACCCCCCTCCCTCCCCCCCATGTCTCCAAGTCTATGGAAATTCTCCTCCTTTTCCTAATCATACTTACAGTATTGTTACTCTTACGGTTTCTATATATTCATAAGATCGAAATTATATCTTTTTATCTTGAAAGGTCAAGTACACCTAATGTGCCCTTCATCTGTTCTGTCATATACCAAGCTGTAGTACTGAAGGGACCCAACAATGTTTTAATCTCCTCCCAGGCGTGTGGCGGCAAAAGAGATAGCGCCTCCTCTGGTGAAGTGTAGATTGCGAAAGTTCCATCTGGATGAAACAACTTCAGAGTAGCTGGATATAATAAGGCAAACCTCTTGTTCTGTTTAAATAAAGAGGAACAGACTTCCGAAAATGCTTTGCGCCGCCTTGTGACCTCTGCTGAAAAATCGCTGAATAAAAGTATGCGATGTCCCCTTATTTCCAGATCTCCTGATTTATTTTTATATTGGTGTAAAAGCTCCGCTTTTTCAGAGTAGTCCAGATATTTGACTATGACTTGTCTTGGTCTAATGTTGTTAACACCTTGTTTGTCTTGAGGGCCTTGCTTTGCGGAGTCACTGAGGTTATTCTTACGGGAACGATTCTCCAGATCGTCGATCTTCTCCCATAACCTCTTATTTTCTGCCAGCACCTCCTTTAGTTGGTCTTGTGTACAAGAGACATCCATTTCCAAGGATTGTACCTTGTGTTCCATGTTCGTGATGCTTTCTGTGTTACGCGCCACTTCCCCCTGCAGCATGTGAAAAGAGGCAGCTACTGTTGTAGATAGCGAGTCCTGCAGATCTGGGAGGATCCAATTTGCCACTTCTATCGCTAATCTCTTGTAATCAATAGAATCATGATCTCCTCCGTCCTCTTTAGTAGGAATATCTGGGTTTTCTTGAGACAGGGTATGATCTTCCCCTTTGGCTTCTGGCTGGTCGGCCATCTTTGATGGAGCTGTTTCAGGTTTCACTCCCTTTGTCTATGTCTGTCACGCGAGGTCGGCGTCGCGCTCCCTCTGCACGACGTCACCAGACCTCTCCGCCCCCCTAGAGACGAGCAATAGGGAATTGAAGTGCTGGTCTTGTCAGCCAGCACTTCATGTGTTAATTCTCTGTTTGGGTTTAGCCATGTGGTGCTGATCACACCACATGGCTACTTTACATATTGTTTTGACAGCTTGCTCCGCCTCAGGTCATGTGATGCTGGCCACATCACATGATCCTGGGCGGGCTATTTAAAGATGGCAACTGCCTCACTCAGATGCCTGTGATTAGCGTTACTACTTTGATCAGTGCTCGTGCGACCTAGTGTTTGATTGCTGTTTGACCCTGACCCTGACCCTGACCTTGGACTTGGACTTCGACCTCTCTTTGCTTCACCCCTGGTATTGACGTTATCTCCTGTGTATGACCCGGCTTGCTGACTATTCTGATATTGTGTTTGTTTCGTCTGTGTTTGTCTCTCCTATTGTTCCCTGTTCCTCCCTGTGCACTTATACAGAGCAGGGACCGTCACCGTGGTTGTCCGCGGCCGCCTAGGGCCGACTGAGGCAAGCAGGCAGGGAGAGAACGGGGGGGTATTCAGTACAGGGCGCACCTTCCCTTGTCTCCCCCGTGACAGAATCACAGGCCATACTAAATGGAGCCGTTGCAAATTCTCACGGATCATATAAGTGACATGGCTCAGATGATCCAGGATCTGGCCGAGAGAATCCAACACCAGGAGCAGCTGCAAACTGTACCCGCAGCCGCTCCCTCCATTATTGAACCCTATATAAGGTTGCCCGATCGGTTTGTGGGTAACCGAAAGACTTTCCGTTCTTTCCAGGAAAGTTGCAAATTATATTTTCGTTTACGCCCACACTCCTCGGGTTCTGAGCAGCAGCGGGTAGGAATAATTATTTCCTTGCTGCAAGGGGATCCGCAGGAGTGGGCTTTCTCATTGCCATCTGACTCCCCATGTCTGTTGTCTGTGGAGGCCTTTTTCCAGGCCTTAGGTCTTTTGTATGAAGAACCAGACTGGGCCACTGTAGCAGAAACTCAGCTCAGGAACATTCAGCAGGGAAACCGCCCTGTAGAGGATTACTGTGCAGAGTTCAGGAAGTGGTGTGTCTCCTCTGGGTGGAATGACCCAGCTTTGAGAAGCCAGTTTAGGGTGGGGCTGTCAGACCAACTCAAGGATCTTCTGGTTAGTTATCCTACTCCTGACTCCCTAGAGACGACCATGACTTTAGTTATTAAGCTGGATCGACGGGTGAGAGAAAGACAGAGGGAACGATCAAATACTCCTCAAGCTGTCGTCCTGCCTGAGTTTCCTCCTCTGAGTCCACCTCCTGCCAAGGTCCCGGAGTCCATGCAGTTAGGAGGTATCTTGAGAAACCAAAGACGTTTAAAGGGAGCCTGCTTCTACTGCGGTGAGGTGAACCACTGGCTCCAGCAGTGTCCAAAACTTCCGCCCTCTAGGAGATCTCCGGTGGGAGGTAAGGTAACCCCAGCAGTGGTAAGGAGAAAGATTTTAGTACCCATCTCCATTGCATATGATCAATTCAGGGGTTCTGGAAAGGCTTTTGTTGACTCTGGTTCTGCTGCAAATTTTATTAATTTTGATTTTGTACAGTCTGTGGGTTTACCGATGGTCCCTTTAAGGGAGGGTATTCAAATTATCGCCCTCGACTCCACTCCCCTAAATAATGGGAGGATCGAGTTCTGTACTCCTAGTGTGACCCTGACGGTGGGGATTTCGCATTCCGAAAAATGTGTTTTTTGGGTTTTAAAAAATTTACCTGCTGATCTAGTTCTTGGTTTACCTTGGTTGCAGGACCACAATCCTGTAATCAATTGGTCAACAGGTGAATTAGAAAAATGGGGGCTGAATTGTGACAAGTGTTGCAAATCTGTATTGCAGTTGGGAGGTACTACTGAGTCTCTTTTCTTACCTGAGTACATCAAGGATTTTTCGGACGTTTTCTCCATGTCCGAGACTGAGTTCCTCCCTCCTCACCGGCAATATGATTGTGCCATCGATATTATTGAGGGGTCCAGATATCCCAAGGGCCGTATCTATAATCTCTCTACTCCAGAGCGTCAGTCTATGAGGGATTATCTCAAGGAGAGTCTGGCCAAGGGTCACATCCGGCCTTCTGTTTCTCCCATGGGGGCAGGATTTTTCTTTGTCGGGAAAAAGGATGGAGGGTTGAGGCCCTGTATTGATTACAGGGAACTCAATAAAATTACTGTTAAAGACAGGTACCCGCTGCCCCTTATTCCTGATTTGTTGAATCAGGTTCAGGGTGCTTGTTGGTTTACTAAGCTAGATCTGAAGGGGGCGTACAACCTGATCAGAATCCGTGAGGGTGATGAATGGAAAACTGCCTTTAATACCCCGGAGGGTCATTATGAGTACCTAGTAATGCCCTTCGGGTTAAGTAATGCTCCTGCGGTGTTCCAAAATTTTGTCAATGACATTTTTAGACCATTTATTGGAAAATTTGTAATTGTCTATATTGATGACATCTTGATTTTTTCTACAGACTGGGAGAGTCACGTATCCCACACCAGGCAAGTGCTGGAGGTGTTGCGTGAGAACATTTGTTTGTCAAAGGGGAGAAGTGTATCTTTGGTGTTCAGGAAGTGACCTTTTTGGGATACATTCTCACCCCTTTTTCCTTCAAAATGGACCCGGGTAAGGTACAGGCCATTGTAGATTGGGTGCGACCTTCCTCTCTGAAGGCGCTCCAGCGATTTCTGGGTTTTACTAATTTCTATCGGAAATTTATCAAAAATTTTTCTGTTATAGCCAAACCCATTACGGATTTGACCCGCAAGGGAGCTGATTTAGTCAACTGGTCCCCTGCAGCTATTGAAGCTTTTGAAAAGCTAAAGCGGTTTTTTGTTGATGCTCCTGTGCTGATCCAGCCTGATCAAAATAAGCCGTTTGTAGTTGAGGTGGATGCATCTGAAGATGGTGTGGGGGCAGTACTGTCCCAGGGGTCTTCCACCTTAACTAATCTCAAGCCATGCGCCTTCTTCTCCCGCAAGTTCTCTCCTGCCGAGAGAAACTATGACATTGGTAATAGGGAGTTACTAGCAATCAAGTGGGCATTTGAGGAATGGCGTCATTTTTTAGAAGGGGCATTACACCGCATTACGGTCCTCACGGATCATAAGAATTTGATGTTTCTGGAATCTGCTAAGCGATTGAATCCCAGACAGGCGAGGTGGGCTTTGTTCTTTACTCGTTTTGACTTTTGTGTTACCTTCAGACCTGGAAGCAAGAACATTAAGGCCGATGCCTTATCCCGAAGTTTCCAGGCGTATCAGCCTCCTGACGTCCCTCCTGAGCCCATCCTGCCAGCTGACATCATCGTAGCCGCTACCTCATCTGATCTCGCTTCTGAAATCGTGGCAGGACAACATCTTGCTCCCACTGGTACTCCCAATGACAAGTTATTTGTGCCGGCTCATTTGCGGTTGCGACTGCTGGGTGAGTGCCATAGCTCTGTTTTATGTGGACATCCTGGTATCAATGCCACCAAGGAGTTGGTCTCTAGGCAGTATTGGTGGTCGTCAATCTCCAGAGATGTTCAGGCTTTTGTAACTGCGTGCAATACTTGTGCCAGGTCCAAGAATCCCAAGACTCGGCCTATGGGTGAGTTGCGTCCATTACCCATACCTGATAGACCTTGGTCACATCTGTCCATGGACTTCATCACGGATTTGCCATGCTCTGAGGGTAAAACCGTGATTCTTGTAGTGGTGGACAGATTCAGCAAGATGTGTCACTTTATTCCTTTGTGTAAATTACCCTCTGCAAAGGTTTTGGCTTCCGTATTTATGGACCACATAGTTAAACTTCACGGTATTCCTGAGAATATTGTTTCTGACAGGGGGGTGCAGTTTGTGTCTAAATTCTGGAGGGCCTTCTGTAAGAAGATTGATATTTCCTTATCCTTTTCGTCAGCCTTTCATCCAGAGACCAATGGTCAGACTGAACGTCTTAATCAGTCCGTTGAGCAATATCTCAGATGTTATGTTGCTGATAACCAGCATGTGTGGGCCAGATTCCTGTCTCTGGCCGAGTTCGCGATTAATAACCGTGTGAATTCGTCTTCTGGGGTATCGCCGTTTTTCTGCAACATGGGGTTTCATCCGCGCTTTGGCTCCTTTTCTCCAGCTGTTTCGGCGGTCCCAGAGGCCAATGCTCTCTCTCAGGAACTGTGCACAGTTTGGGCACAGGTTCAGTCGAACCTGGAAAGAGCCCAAAGGATTCAAAAAACTAAGGCCGATAAGAGACGTTCTAAGGGTGTGAATTTCAAGGTGGGGGACATGGTATGGTTGTCAACTAAAAATCTACGTATGAAAGTACCATCCTATAAGTTTGCGCCTCGCTTCATTGGTCCATACAGGATCACTAAGGTGATCAATCCGGTATCTTTTGAATTATGTTTACCCGACTCCCTTCGCGTTCATAATGTTTTTCACATGTCTTTGCTGAAGCGTTATGTTGCTCCTATTGGTCCAGAGGTACAGCCCTCACCTCCGGTAGAGGTGGAGGGACAAGTGGAGCACGAGGTTGCTAGAGTCATTGATGTGAGGAAGGTCCGGAATTCCTTTCAGTACCTCGTACACTGGAAGGGATTCGGGCCAGAGGACAGATCTTGGGTACCGTTGACCAGGATGCATGCAGACTCGCTCATCCGAAAGTTCCATCTACAGCATCCCGATAAGCCTGCTCCCGCTGGTAAGGGTCCGGTGGCCCCTCGTGAAGGGGGGGGTACTGTCACGCGAGGTCGGCGTCGCGCTCCCTCTGCACGACGTCACCAGACCTCTCCGCCCCCCTAGAGACGAGCAATAGGGAATTGAAGTGCTGGTCTTGTCAGCCAGCACTTCATGTGTTAATTCTCTGTTTGGGTTTAGCCATGTGGTGCTGATCACACCACATGGCTACTTTACATATTGTTTTGACAGCTTGCTCCGCCTCAGGTCATGTGATGCTGGCCACATCACATGATCCTGGGCGGGCTATTTAAAGATGGCAACTGCCTCACTCAGATGCCTGTGATTAGCGTTACTACTTTGATCAGTGCTCGTGCGACCTAGTGTTTGATTGCTGTTTGACCCTGACCCTGACCTTGGACTTGGACTTCGACCTCTCTTTGCTTCACCCCTGGTATTGACGTTATCTCCTGTGTATGACCCGGCTTGCTGACTATTCTGATATTGTGTTTGTTTCGTCTGTGTTTGTCTCTCCTATTGTTCCCTGTTCCTCCCTGTGCACTTATACAGAGCAGGGACCGTCACCGTGGTTGTCCGCGGCCGCCTAGGGCCGACTGAGGCAAGCAGGCAGGGAGAGAACGGGGGGGTATTCAGTACAGGGCGCACCTTCCCTTGTCTCCCCCGTGACAATGTCTTTGTCTTAGATTTGCTCCCCATGGTGGTAAGGAAGCGATCCATAAAGTCCACCGGGTTAGGTGGAGAGATTTTCCCGATCAGAAGATCGGATTATAGGGGAAATTCTGCTGGTTATCGGTGGTATGATACGGAGCTCAGAGCGTTAGCCGCCTCTCATGTTGACGCCGGAACCAGAAGTTGCTTTCTGTATTTTCATGACTATGAAAATTGTAGATTCACACTGAAGGCATCAAGACTATGAATTAACACATGTGGAATTATATACTTATACTTATATACTATATACTTATATTCTAGGTTCTTCAAAGTAGCCACCTTTTGCTTTGATTACTCCTTTGCACACACTTGGCATTCTCTTGATGAGCTTCAAGAGGTAGTCACTTGAAATGGTTTTCACTTCACAGGTGTGCCCTGTCAGGTTTAATAAGTGGGATTTCTTGCCTTATAAATAGGGTTGGGACCATGAGTTGTGCTGGGCAGAAGTCAGGTGGATACACAGCTGATAGTCCTACTGAATAGACTGTTAGAATTTGTATTATGGCAAGAAAAAACCAGCTAAGTAAAGAAAAACGAGTGGCCATCATTAATTTAAGAAATGAAGGTCAGTCAGTCTGAAAAATTGGGAAAACTTTGAAAGTGTCCCCAAGTGCAGTCGCAAAAACCATCAAGCGCTACAAAGAAACTGGCTCACATGAGGACCGCCCCAGGAAAGGAAGACCAAGAGTCACCTCTGCTGCGGAGGACAGAAACGGAATCCCTAGGACGGACATCAAAACGGACACCTTTAAGAGGCATTCCGTTTTGATCCATCATAATAGAAGCCTATGGCTCTGCATAACGGATCCGTCTGGTTGCCGTTATGCTGGACGGAAAACAAAGTCCTGTCGACAGGACTTTGTTTTCCGTCCAGCATAACGGCAACCAGACGGATCCGTTATGCAGAGCCATAGGCTTCTATTATGATGGATCAAAACGGAATGCCTCTTAAAGGTGTCCGTTTTGATGTCCGTCCTAGGGATTCCGTTTCTTTCCGTTATAACAATGTTATAACGGAAAGCCTGAACGGAATCCCTAAAGGAGATGTGAACGAGCCCTTAGTGGTTATTAAGTTATTTGTGGTTGTGATAACTATATCCAGGAATTCAATACTTGTTTTATTGTAATTGGGGGTAAAGGAAATGCCCCAGTCTGTAGCATTCAATGAGTGACAGAAATCATTGGCGGTTTGTTCATTGCCATTCCAAATAATAAATATACAGTCGATATATCTTTTATAATGGACAATATGATTTTTAAATATGGGGTTGTTCCAAATGTGTAGATCTTCAAATTCGCCCATAAAAATATTTGCGAAAGTCCCTGTGATACGGGACGTCAGCCAACCATCTTAGGTACATAGATGACCCATTCTTCATTTGGCAGGGTGATGTACCTGCTATACCAGCGTTCATTTTACATATATTTACCATGAAAGGCATATTACATTTTTGAGGTTTTATTTTCAAGGAGAAGTAGGCATGTTTATTATACTCCCTCCACTTAACGGAAATCCACTGCAGTAAACACTATACTGCATGCACATACCAATCATCCCAAACACACAATTATACTGTTATGGGGCATTTTACTGTGTGGGGGGACGCTGTAAAATGTATAAGACAGAATATAAACTGCATTTTATTTTAATAATTACAAGAAAAATATTGTTTTAAAAAGAACTGCAGCAAAGTATAAAGAAAAAATTGGTGTTGAATAGAGATGAGCGAGCACTAAAATGCTCGGGTGCTCGTTATTCGAGTCGAACTTTTCCCGATGCTCGGGTGCTCGTTTCGAATAACGAACCCCATTGAAGTCAATGGGAGACTCGAGCATTTTTGCGGGGGACCAAGGCTCTGCCTAGGGAAGGCTGGGTGAAAACCTGGAAACATCAGAAAATGATGGAAACACCACGGAAATGGACAGGAAACAGCAGGGGCAGCATGCATGGATGCCTCTGAGGCTGCCTAATCCCACCATTACCCCAAATTCTCAGGCAACAGCCTGGTGGTTACCCTCATGGCAATTGTGCTCACCCAGACCAAGAAAGGCGAGGCACATGCCCATCACATGTTAGGGAAGCACCCAACTAGGTGCAACGAAGGTCCATCACCGCCTGCAGGTGACACCACTACTCATGCTGGCACTGCAGCTAAAATCAAGTTTAGTATCTGTTCTTATCAGTTGCTGTGCCTGCTGGTGGTATAGTGGTGAGCATAACTACTTCCCAAACAGTTGATGCGGGTTCGATTCCCATCTATCGCAGGAAGCAATTCAAAATCAGTACAATATCTAATACGTCCCCCTACCTGGGAAAATTGTTTGGAGAGAGGGCATGTAGGTGGGGGGGAAGGAGGTTTTGCTGGAAGAGCCAGAGGAGTGCCCCCTGGGCTAGCGTGTGTGGTGGTGACAACAGCCGGACTGGATTTGGGAAAACTGTTGCTTTAACCCGTATGGTATCGATTCTTCTCAGTTTAATACCGTATACGTCCCCTATCTTGGGACCCTATATTTAATGGATTTTTCGAACACGGAAAACGGAAAAAGAGCTTGCTCTGGCCAGGGGAGTGTTTTTCCCACTGCAGCTAAGGGGACGTGTCCATGCTCTGCCTATCACAGGTCAGGAGGCAGATAAAAGAAGAACAAAAACAAACATGAGTGCAACTTCTGATACGTCCCCTATCCGGGTAAATTGTTTGTAGAGTGGGCCTGTAGGTGGGGGGGGCAGGCTGGGGCAAGGAGATTTCGCTTGAAGAGCCAGAGGAGTGCCCCCTGGGCTAGCGTGTGTGGTGGTGACAACAGCCGGAATGCATTTGGAAATGCTCTAGCATCAGTCGGTGCAGTATCGATTCTTCTCAGTTTAATACCGTATACGTCCCCTATCTTGGGACCCTATATTTAATGGATTTTTCGAACACGGAAAACAGAAAAAGAGCTTGCTCTGGCCAGGGGAGTGTTTTTCCCACTGCAGCTAAGGGGACGTGTCCATGCTCTGCCTATCACAGGTCAGGAGGCAGATAAAAGAAGAACAAAAACAAACATGAGTGCAACTTCTGATACGTCCCCTATCTGGCTAAATTGTTTGTAGAGTGGGCCTGTAGGTGGGGAGGGGCAGGCTGGGGCAAGGAGGTTTCGCTGGAAGAGCCAGAGGAGTGCCCCCTGGGCTAGCGTGTGTGGTGGTGACAACAGCCAGAATGGATTTTGAAAACTGTTGCATCAACCGGTACAGTCGTAAATTATGAACTTGATCAAGTGTAGCATGTGTTCTCTGTATTCTTCTCAGTTTAATACCGTATATGGCAGCTATCCGGAAAAATAGTTTGGAGAGAGAGAAAGATAGGAAAAAGACGTCAATTGTTTGGAGAGAGGGCCTGTAGGTGGGGGGCAGGCTGGGGGGAAGGAGGTTTCGCTGGAAGAGCCAGAGGAGTGCCCCCTGAGCTAGCGTGTGTGGTGGTGACAACAGCCGGACTGGATTTGGGAAAACTGTTGCTTTAACCGGTACAGTCGTAAATTATGAACTTGATCAAGTGTAGCATGTGTTCTCTGTATTCTTCTCAGTTTAATACCGTATATGGCAGCTATCCGGAAAAATAGTTTGGAGAGAGAGAAAGATAGGAAAAAGACGTCAATTGTTTGGAGAGAGGGCCTGTAGGTGGGGGGCAGGCTGGGGGGAAGGAGGTTTCGCTGGAAGAGCCAGAGGAGTGCCCCCTGGGCTAGCGTGTGTGGTGGTGACAACAGCCGGACTGGATTTGGGAAAACTGTTGCTTTAACCGGTACAGTCGTAAATTATGAACTTGATCAAGTGTAGCATGTGTTCTCCGTATTCTTCTCAGTTTAATACCGTATATGGCAGCTATCCGGAAAAATAGTTTGGAGAGAGAGAAAGATAGGAAAAAGACGTCAATTGTTTGGAGAGAGGGCCTATAGGTGGACCTCCGGAAAAAATTGTTTGGAGAGAGGGCCTGTAGGTGGACCTCCGGAACAATTGTTTGGAGAGAGAGAGGGCCTGTAGGTGGACCTCCGTTAAAATTGTTTGGACAGAGGGCCTATAGGTGGACCTCTGGAAAAATTGTTTGAATAGAGGGCATGTAGGGGGCCCTCCTGAAAAATTGTTTGAAGAGAGGGCCTGTAGGTGGACCTCTGGAAAAATTGTTTGAATAGAGGGCCTGTAGGGGGCCCTCCTGAAAAATTGTTTGAAGAGAGGGCCTGTGGGTGGACCTCTGGAAAAACTGTTTGAATAGAGGGCCTGTAGGGGGCCCTCCTGAAAAATTGTTTGAAGAGAGGGCCTGTAGGGGGCCCTCCTGAAAAATTGTTTGAAGACAGGGCCTGTAGGTGGACCTCTGGAAAAATTGTTTGAATAGAGGGCCTGTAGGTGGACCTCTTGAAAAATTGTTTGAATAGAGGGCCTGTAGGGGGCCCTCCTGAAAAATTGTTTGAAGAGAGGGCCTGTACGGGGCCCTCCTGAAAAATTGTTTGAAGAGAGGGCCTGTACGGGGCCCTCCTGAAAAATTGTGCTAAAAGAGTGCCAGTTGGACCTCTAAAAAATGGCGTTTTTTGGGTCAGCGTTAGGCAAAGACGATATGGAGGAGGAGGAGGAGGAGTAGAGAAGAGGAGTAGAGAAGAGGAATCGGATACATAAGTTATTTAAATCTTTAGCTGCTTTCCCCCGGAGGAGATTTGAATTCCGGTGAAATCCAGGCTTTGTTCATTTTAATAAGCGTCAGCCTGTCACCGCTGTCAGTTGACAGGCGTGTACGCTTATCGGTGATGACGCCACCAGCTGCACTGAATACCCGCTCTGACAGCACGCTAGCGGCAGGGCAGGCCAGCACCTCCAAGGCGTACAGCGCCAGTTCAGGCCACGTGTCCAGCTTTGAAACCCAGTAGTTGTATGGAGCAGAGTGATCGCTACGGACGTTGGTATGGTCAGCTAGGTACTCCCTCACCATCTTTCTGTACAGCTCCCCCCTACTCTGCCTAGACTGGGGACAGGTGACAGTGTCTTGCTGGGGTGACATAAAACTGGCAAAGGCCTTGGAGAGCGTTCCCCTGCCAGTGCTGGACAAGCTGCCTGCTCGCCTCCTCTCCCCCGCTACTTGGCCCACAGAACCATGCCCTCTGCCGCTAGCGGCGTCAGATGGGAAGAATTGTTTCAGCTTGTGCACCAGGGCCTGTTGATACCTATTCACTCTCATACTCCTTTCCTCTGCAGGGATGAGAGTGGAAAGGTTCTGCTTGTACCGTGGGTCCAGGAGAGTGAACACCCAGTAATCGGTGTTGGAAAAAATTCTTCTAACGCGAGGGTCACGGGATAGGCAGCCTAACATGAAGTCTGCCATGTGCGCCAGAGTCCCAACACGCAAGAATTCCCTCTCCTCACTGACCTGACTCTCCATTTCCTCCTCCTCCTCCTCCTCCAAGTCCTCCTCTTCAGCCCATACACGCTCAAGAGTTAAGGACTGAGCACTGGTACCCTCTACTGTCTCGCCGACATTCTCCTCCTCTTCCTCCTCATCCTCATCCCCCTCCTCCGATAGGCGCTGAGAAACAGACCGGAGGGTGCTCTGGCTATCAAGCGACGTATCTTCCTCCACCGTCTCTTGTGACAAGCGCAAAGCATCCGACTTGATGCTGAGCAGTGAGTTTTTCAACAGGCAAAGCAGCGGGATGGTGAGGCTGATAATGGCGGCATCGCCGCTGACCATCTGTGTTGACTCCTCAAAGTTGCTCAACACCTGGCAGATATCAGACATCCACGTCCACTCCTCATTGTAGACTTGAGGAATCTGAGAGACCTGACTACCAGTTCTGGTGGAAGATGACATCTGGCAGTCTACAATAGCTCTGCGCTGCTGGTAAACTCTGGATAACATGTTTAATGTGGAATTCCATCTCGTGGGCACGTCGCACAACAGTCGGTGAGCGGGCAGTTGTAGGCGGCGCTGTGCTGCCCTGAGAGTGGCAGCATCTGTGGTGGACTTGCGGAAATGCGCACAGATGCGGCGCACCTTGGTGAGCAAATCAGACAGATTGGGGTATGTCTTGAGGAACCGCTGAACTATTAGATTGAACACGTGGGCCAGGCATGGCACATGTGTCAGTCTGCCGAGTTGCAGAGCCGCCACCAGGTTACGCCCGTTGTCACACACAACCATGCCTGGCTTGAGGTTCAGCGGTGCCAGCCACACATCGGTCTGCGCCGTGATGCCCTGTAACAGCTCTTGGGCGGTGTGCCTTTTGTCACCTAAGCTCAGCAGTTTGAGCACCGCCTGCTGGCGCTTACCCACGGCACTGCTGCTGCGCCTAGAGCTACCGACTGAAGGCGCCGTGCCCACGGATGGTAATTCGGTGGAGGAGGAGGGGTCGGAGGAGGAGGCATAGTACGTCTGAGAGACCGTGACCGAGGTAGGCCCCGCAATCCTCGGTGTGGGCAGTACATGAGCGGCCCCAGGGTCATTCTCGGTCCCAGCCTCCACCAAGTTAACCCAATGTGCCGTCAGTGAGATATAGTGTCCCTGCCCGGCAGCACTTGTCCACGTGTCCGTGGTTAGGTGGACCTTCTCAGAAACAGCGTTGGTCAGGGCACGGATGATGTTCTCCGACACGTGCTGGTGTAGGGCTGGGACGGCACATCGGGAAAAATAGTGGCGGCTGGGGACGGAATACCGAGGGGCAGCCACCGCCATGAGATTGCGAAAGGCCTCGGTCTCTACCAGCCTATAGGGCAGCATCTCCAGGCTAAGCAATTTGGAGATGTGGACGTTGAGGGCTTGGGCATGTGGGTGGGTGGAACTGTATTTCCTCTTGCGCTCCAGCGTCTGCTGTAAAGACAGCTGAACGCTGCGCTGGGACACATTGGTGGACACTGTGGAGGATCGTTGAGGCGAAGGTGTGGTTTTCCGGCGGGAGGCGCTCATGCCGGGGTCCTGGGCAGGGGGTTGACTAGCAGAGGCAGCGAGTGACGCAGGGGGTTGACTAGCAGAGGCAGCGAGTGACACAGGGGAAGGAGCAGTGGTGTGACCCGCAGGAGGTGGTGAACGGCCTTGGTTCCATTGAGTGGGGTGTTTAGCACTCATATGCCTGCGCATGCTGGTGGTGGTTAGGCTAGTAGTGGTGGCACCCCTGCTGATCCTGGTGTGGCACAGGTTGCACACCACAGTCCGTCGGTCATCCTCACTTTCTTTAAAGAACCTCCAGACTTGCGAACATCTAGGCCTCGCCACGGGAGCTTCACTACGTGAAACAGTTGCTGCTGATGCACCAGCTCTGGCCCTGCTTCTCCCTCTGGCCACACCACTGCCTCTTACAACCTGTTCTGGTGCAGCACTCGCCTCCGCCTCAGAAGCACTGTCTTCACTCGGCATATCAACCCAGCTTGGGTCAGTCACCTCGTCATCCTCCGATTCCTCAGTCTGCTCCCCCCTCGGAATTCCTCCCCTAACAACAACTTCACCACTGTCTGACAACCGTGTCTCCTCATCGTCTGACACCTCTTTACAAACTTCTTCCACTAACTCAACATTGTCATCATCATCATCACCCACAGACTGCGACAGTTGGAAAACTTGGGCATCGGGAACGAGGTCAGCAGCAACCTGAGAAGTGGTTTGTGACTCTGGGAAGGGTCCAGAAAACAGTTCCTGAGAGTATGCCGGATCGCATTCCAAATTTTCCTGGGAGGGGGCAGACTGGGGGGAAGGAGGTTGAGGTGGAGGAGCCAGAGGAGTGCTCCCTTGGGTAACGTGGGTGGATTGCGTGGAAGACTGACTGGTGGACAAATTACTTGAAGCATTGTCCGCAATCCACGAGATCAGCTGTTCGCACTGTTGTGGTTTCAACAGTCCTCTACCACGTGTCCCTGTAAGTTGAGACATGAAGCTAGGGAGTGTAACTCTGCGGCGTTCCACAGCTCCCTCATCAGCAGGTACTGTCTCACCCTGCCCAGGACCACGGCCTCTGCCCCCTGCAGTAATTGAATGCCCACGCCCACGCCCTCGTCCTCGACCCTTAGCCCTGGGGTTCAACATTGTTTGTATATAAGTGTATGATATAAAAAAAAAATTAAACGGGCCTGGTGTACTGAAACCCACAAACTTGTTCAGTCTGGTAGAATTAAGTGACGTACAGAAAGTGTCACCTGGACAGTATATACGGATGGGAGCGAATGTGCTGAACTGTGACACACAGAAAGGTTACACAAAGCTGAGTAAAATGGATTTGTATCACTGAGCTAAAACAACTGAACTAATAATTTTTTTTTTTTATATTTTGTTTTTTTGGGAACGTGACGTGCAGGAAATATGGTAGAACTGACTGACACCCTGTTAACGGTGGCTATTTAGTCTGCGACCCAGAGAAATGTCGCACAGAGAGTTTTCTGGATCAAGCGGTAGATGATATTGGTAGCAAATGACTTGGTTGTATTGTGTGACGTACAGAAAGTGTCACCTGGACAGTATATACGGATGGGAGCGAATGTGCTGAACTGTGACACACAGAAAGGTTACACAAAGCTGAGTAAAATGGATTTGTATCACTGAGCTAAAACAACTGAAATAATAATTTTTTTTTTTATATTTTGTTTTTTTGGGAACGTGACGTGCAGGAAATATGGTAGAACTGACTGACACCCTGTTAACGGTGGCTATTTAGTCTGCGACCCAGAGAAATGTCGCACAGAGAGTTTTCTGGATCAAGCGGTAGATGATATTGGTAGCAAATGACTTGGTTGTATTGTGTGACGTACAGAAAGTGTCACCTGGACAGTATATACGGATGGGAGCGAATGTGCTGAACTGTGACACACAGAAAGGTTACACAAAGCTGAGTAAAATGGATTTGTATCACTGAGCTAAAACAACTGAAATAATAATTTTTTTTTTTATATTTTGTTTTTTTGGGAACGTGACGTGCAGGAAATATGGTAGAACTGACTGACACCCTGTTAACGGTGGCTATTTAGTCTGCGACCCAGAGAAAAGTCGCACAGAGAGTTTTCTGGATCAAGCGGTAGATGATATTGGTAGCAAATGACTTGGTTGTATTGTGTGACGTACAGAAAGTGTCACCTGGACAGTATATACGGATGGGAGCGAATGTGCTGAACTGTGACACACAGAAAGGTTACACAAAGCTGAGTAAAATGGATTTGTATCACTGAGCTAAAACAACTGAAATAATAATTTTTTTTTTTTATATTTTGTTTTTTTGGGAACGTGACGTGCAGGAAATATGGTAGAACTGACTGACACCCTGTTAACGGTGGCTATTTAGTCTGCGACCCAGAGAAAATGTCGCACAGAGAGTTTTCTGGATCAAGCGGTAGATGATATTGGTAGCAAATGACTTGGTTGTATTGTGTGACGTACAGAAAGTGTCACCTGGACAGTATATACGGATGGGAGCGAATGTGCTGAACTGTGACACACAGAAAGGTTACACAAAGCTGAGTAAAATGGATTTGTATCACTGAGCTAAAACAACTGAAATAATAATTTTTTTTTTTATATTTTGTTTTTTTGGGAACGTGACGTGCAGGAAATATGGTAGAACTGACTGACACCCTGTTAACGGTGGCTATTTAGTCTGCGACCCAGACAAATGTCGCACAGAGAGTTTTCTGGATCAAGCGGTAGATGATATTGGTAGCAAATGACTTGGTTGTATTGTGTGACGTACAGAAAGTGTCACCTGGACAGTATATACGGATGGGAGCGAATGTGCTGAACTGTGACACACAGAAAGGTTACACAAAGCTGAGTAAAATGGATTTGTATCACTGAGCTAAAACAACTGAAATAATAATTTTTTTTTTATATTTTGTTTTTTTGGGAACGTGACGTGCAGGAAATATGGTAGAACTGACTGACACCCTGTTAACGGTGGCTATTTAGTCTGCGACCCAGAGAAAATGTCGCACAGAGAGTTTTCTGGATCAAGCGGTAGATGATATTGGTAGCAAATGACTTGGTTGTATTGTGTGACGTACAGAAAGTGTCACCTGGACAGTATATACGGATGGGAGCGAATGTGCTGAACTGTGACACACAGAAAGGTTACACAAAGCTGAGTAAAATGGATTTGTATCACTGAGCTAAAACAACTGAACTAATAATTTTTTTTTTTATATTTTGTTTTTTTGGGAACGTGACGTGCAGGAAATATGGTAGAACTGACTGACACCCTGTTAACGGTGGCTATTTAGTCTGCGACCCAGACAAATGTCGCACAGAGAGTTTTCTGGATCAAGCGGTAGATGATATTGGTAGCAAATGACTTGGTTGTATTGTGTGACGTACAGAAAGTGTCACCTGGACAGTATATACGGATGGGAGCGAATGTGCTGAACTGTGACACACAGAAAGGTTACACAAAGCTGAGTAAAATGGATTTGTATCACTGAGCTAAAACAACTGAAATAATAATTTTTTTTTTTATATTTTGTTTTTTTGGGAACGTGACGTGCAGGAAATATGGTAGAACTGACTGACACCCTGTTAACGGTGGCTATTTAGTCTGCGACCCAGACAAATGTCGCACAGAGAGTTTTCTGGATCAAGCGGTAGATGATATTGGTAGCAAATGACTTGGTTGTATTGTGTGACGTACAGAAAGTGTCACCTGGACAGTATATACGGATGGGAGCGAATGTGCTGAACTGTGACACACAGAAAGGTTACACAAAGCTGAGTAAAATGGATTTGTATCACTGAGCTAAAACAACTGAAATAATAATTTTTTTTTTTATATTTTGTTTTTTTGGGAACGTGACGTGCAGGAAATATGGTAGAACTGACTGACACCCTGTTAACGGTGGCTATTTAGTCTGCGACCCAGAGAAATGTCGCACAGAGAGTTTTCTGGATCAAGCGGTAGATGATATTGGTAGCAAATGACTTGGTTGTATTGTGTGACGTACAGAAAGTGTCACCTGGACAGTATATACGGATGGGAGCGAATGTGCTGAACTGTGACACACAGAAAGGTTACACAAAGCTGAGTAAAATGGATTTGTATCACTGAGCTAAAACAACTGAAATAATAATTTTTTTTTTTATATTTTGTTTTTTTTGGGAACGTGACGTGCAGGAAATATGGTAGAACTGACTGACACCCTGTTAACGGTGGCTATTTAGTCTGCGACCCAGAGAAATGTCGCACAGAGAGTTTTCTGGATCAAGCGGTAGATGATATTGGTAGCAAATGACTTGGTTGTATTGTGTGACGTACAGAAAGTGTCACCTGGACAGTATATACGGATGGGAGCGAATGTGCTGAACTGTGACACACAGAAAGGTTACACAAAGCTGAGTAAAATGGATTTGTATCACTGAGCTAAAACAACTGAAATAATAATTTTTTTTTTTATATTTTGTTTTTTTGGGAACGTGACGTGCAGGAAATATGGTAGAACTGACTGACACCCTGTTAACGGTGGCTATTTAGTCTGCGACCCAGAGAAATGTCGCACAGAGAGTTTTCTGGATCAAGCGGTAGATGATATTGGTAGCAAATGACTTGGTTGTATTGTGTGACGTACAGAAAGTGTCACCTGGACAGTATATACGGATGGGAGCGAATGTGCTGAACTGTGACACACAGAAAGGTTACACAAAGCTGAGTAAAATGGATTTGTATCACTGAGCTAAAACAACTGAACTAATAATTTTTTTTTTTTATATTTTGTTTTTTTGGGAACGTGACGTGCAGGAAATATGGTAGAACTGACTGACACCCTGTTAACGGTGGCTATTTAGTCTGCGACCCAGACAAATGTCGCACAGAGAGTTTTCTGGATCAAGCGGTAGATGATATTGGTAGCAAATGACTTGGTTGTATTGTGTGACGTACAGAAAGTGTCACCTGGACAGTATATACGGATGGGAGCGAATGTGCTGAACTGTGACACACAGAAAGGTTACACAAAGCTGAGTAAAATGGATTTGTATCACTGAGCTAAAACAACTGAAATAATAATTTTTTTTTTTTTATATTTTGTTTTTTTGGGAACGTGACGTGCAGGAAATATGGTAGAACTGACTGACACCCTCTTAACGGTGGCTATTTAGTCTGCGACCCAGAGAAATGTCGCACAGAGAGTTTTCTGGATCAAGCGGTAGATGATATTGGTAGCAAATGACTTGGTTGTATTGTGTGACGTACAGAAAGTGTCACCTGGACAGTATATACGGATGGGAGCGAATGTGCTGAACTGTGACACACAGAAAGGTTACACAAAGCTGAGTAAAATGGATTTGTATCACTGAGCTAAAACAACTGAAATAATAATTTTTTTTTTTATATTTTGTTTTTTGGGAACGTGACGTGCAGGAAATATGGTAGAACTGACTGACACCCTGTTAACGGTGGCTATTTAGTCTGCGACCCAGAGAAATGTCGCACAGAGAGTTTTCTGGATCAAGCGGTAGATGATATTGGTAGCAAATGACTTGGTTGTATTGTGTGACGTACAGAAAGTGTCACCTGGACAGTATATACGGATGGGAGCGAATGTGCTGAACTGTGACACACAGAAAGGTTACACAAAGCTGAGTAAAATGGATTTGTATCACTGAGCTAAAACAACTGAAATAATAATTTTTTTTTTTATATTTTGTTTTTTTGGGAACGTGACGTGCAGGAAATATGGTAGAACTGACTGACACCCTCTTAACGGTGGCTATTTAGTCTGCGACCCAGACAAATGTCGCACAGAGAGTTTTCTGGATCAAGCGGTAGATGATATTGGTAGCAAATGACTTGGTTGTATTGTGTGACGTACAGAAAGTGTCACCTGGACAGTATATACGGATGGGAGCGAATGTGCTGAACTGTGACACACAGAAAGGTTACACAAAGCTGAGTAAAATGGATTTGTATCACTGAGCTAAAACAACTGAATAATAATTTTTTTTT
>ONZH01007119.1:0-128053 GCA_900303285.1 Rhinella marina | reverse complement strand
ATCAACGAATCGACGAATCAATTCGCTCATCTCTACTGACTGTAATACCTGTCTTATGGATAGGTTGGTCAGCTTGCACGCCCAGCTTTTGGCATATAGCCTTTGTGTTTTTGTCTGTCTGTCTTTATGTTGTACTTAGCTATTGGTAGGCAATGTAGAGGTTAGGCATAGCTATTTGTAGGCAGTGTATAGGTTATTGTAGACACATTGCATTAAAGTGTTAATGATAAGTAGGGAAGGAAATGGGGAGTAGGAGACTTGAGCATCGCGCTCGAGCACTCATGGTGTTCGGCCAAACGCCACAGTGTGCCGAGCATCGCGATGCTCAAAAGAATATAGTGCTTGGCCAAGCATGCTCGATCAACACTAGTGATGAAAGCAAATTTTATTTATTTGGGTCTGATGGGAAACATTATGTTTGTCGACAAACTGGGGAAAGACTGAACCCAAAGTGTGTAAAGAAGTCAGTGAAAGGTGGAGAAGGAAATGTCATGGTTTGGGGAATTTTTTTAGCAGCAGTAGTTGGGCCTCTCATACAGCTACATGGCAGAGTGAATGCAAGTGTGTATTAGAACCTTCTTCAACAACACGGCTCCTGGCCCCATAGCGGTGAATGGGGCAGCATCTATTCCGCAATTTTGCGGGTAGATACGGCCCCATTCAATACAGTCGTGTGAATGGGGCCTTATACTTACCTGCTCACCACTGCTCCGGTCCTTTGCACTGCCCCCGCTGTTTACACCTGGTAGTGCATGGACATGGTTATACACCACTCCAGCTAATGACTGGCTTCAGCGGTGATATGGCTACAAGCAGCATGTCACTTTTGAAGCCAGGCATTGACTGGAGCCATGCAAGTGACCATGGTCATGCACTGCCAGGTGTAAACAGTGCAGGGACCAGAAGATGGAGGCAGCGCAGAGGACCAGAGCAGCAGGGAACATGTAATTATGAATCTTCTATTTCAGAGGCCATGCTGCAGGAACTTGTTAAAAATCATTTTTTTCTTTCATCCTGCCTTCTATTCATAAATCAGTGCTTTCCTTCACCGCAGAGGACGGAGCTCACTGGTTATTACCATCTTCTGCCCCCAGTTATAGGCACCCTTTACCTTGCTAGTGGGGAAGGCGCTTATTGTTTAACGCTTGAATGACAAGGCCTGAAAAGGCCTTAATGACCAGAAACTTTTTTGTGATTTAGCGCATGGGGTGGTTCAAACGGTTGTAACTATCTTATTTGTTGGACTACCACAATATTTTTTGCAACAAATTTTTACGTGACACAAAGGGCCTTATAATTTATGTTTTAGTATTTTTATTTGGGGAAACTGTGCAAAAGGTCATTAAAAATAATAACAAATAATATGTATAGTTTCACGTGAATGGTCCGGTAATGGTTAAGTTTTTGGCTGGTGTGGTTGTTTTTTCTTTTATGTATTTTCTTTAACTTAATTTTTTAAATATTTCTGCTACATAATATGTCCCACAAGAGGGCATAAAAAGGCCTTGGAGGACACCGTCACTTTTTAAAATTTTGCACTTTTTCCTTTTTATTTTTTACTGTTATTTGTACTTTATTAATATTTTATTGTATTTTTTTATAACTGGTTTATGACTTATTTTTTTTTAATATATTAAATATAATGTATATAATATGTCCCACAAGAGGTCATAAAAAGACTGTTGGCGGACAATGAACACTTTTCCTTTTTATTTTATTTGTATTTTATTTTTTTATTTTTAATGTCCTTTTTATTTTATTTGTATTTTATTATTTTTATATATGTTTTTTTAGAATTTTCAATTATTTTTTTTAACCAAGGGGTCATAAAAAGACTGTTGTGGGACAGTGAACACTCTTTTATTTTGCACTTTTTCCTTTTTTTTCTTTTTATTGTATTGTATTTTATTTTTTTATTTTTTTTAAATAATTTTCTATTTTTTGTCACATATTTTATTTCTCTTTTCTTTGTATTTTCTTAATTTTTATTTAGTTTTCAAATTTTTAAAATAATTTTCAAACTTTTTAAATTTATATTTTTATCACATAATTTGTGGGTCACTGATAGACTTTTGGGAGACAATAAGAGACTTTTTTGTACTATTTCCACTGTAACTGGAGCATCCAAAGGGGCTGCTGCCTGCTGCTGGTGGGGAAGGGGGAGGCTGGGGGGCGCTGTACCAGGGCAGAGCTGATCTGCTCTCCTCTGTACCCGAAACACCCAGCGATCATGTGATCGCCAGGTCCACACTGCACAGCGCTCATAGAGGAGAAGGCAGAAGTGCTGATAAAGCACTTCTGCCTTCTCCTCGGCTTCCCAGCTCTCAGTAACAGCCAGGGACCTTCTGCTCCTGCTACAGTGCAGGAGCAAAACCTGTTATCCATCGGCTGTGCCGCGGTCTGGGCAGAAACACAGCTGATCACAGGATCAGCTGTGTTTCTGTGTTCAAAAGCAATGTGCGAATACAATGCGAATAAGTTCATACGTACATTCACAGAAAAACCCAGAGGTCATTTTTATCGTTCAGACCTAACGGGCCCATAGCAGCAGAGCGAATAATCCATTTGGCCTCTTCTCTCAATAGAAGTAAATGTCTATCCCCCCCTTGGGTGGATTGTTGATTACTACAATACCGGCAAACCTTAAGACTGTACTGTCACCTTTATGCTCAGATCGTACATGTTCTATAAGTCGGGGGCACCCCCTCCCCGTAGTAATGGAGTTTAAATGTTCTTTAAAACGATCGCATAGACTTCTAATGGTTTTGCTGATGTAGAATCTACCACATACACAAATGATGAGATAGACAACAAACTTGCTTTTGCAGGTAATCAACGTATTAACTTTATGTTCAATACCACCGAAAGACAAAAAGCTCCACTGAGGGTTGTATCTACAATAATTGCAGTTACCGCATTTGCGGTTCCCCTTGGGAACCCAGTTTCTGAGCCATGTTTCTGGTTGGGGTTCAACATAACGGCTTCTAACTAGCCTGTCTTTTATAGTGTGGCTTCTCCTATAGGCTATCAAGAGTTGAGAACCCTTGATGCCTTCCAATCCCTCATCTCTCTCCACTATGTCCCAATTGTCCCAATTATGACTTTGCAGATCTTATCTGCCATAGGGCTAAATTGAAAGGAAAAAACAAAAGGTTTTTTTATCGTCCTTTTTGACATCTTTCCTTTTATCGGGACTTTCAAAACCCGAGGGTGTTGCAAGCCCCGTAGAAGAGGCACGTATCATGGCTTCATTCAGCAAGTCTGTTGGGTAACCCCTTTTGGTTAATTGTTTTCTAAGGTCCCGGGCTTGCTTTCTATAGCTTTCATGGGTACTATTAATTCTCCTTAGTCTAACGAATTGCCCATAAGGGACAGCCTTTTTTACGCTCAGGGGATGATAACTTGTGAAATGTAGGAGCGAGTTGGTGGCCGTGGGCTTGTGAAAACCCTCGGTCACCAACTCATCCCCACATGTCATTACGCGGACATCTAGAAATTCTAGGCTACTTCCTTCAAAATTGTGAGTAAATCTCATATTCATCTCATTTATACGGTTGAGATATTCTACAAATTGTTCGAATAGTCTTGCTGTTCCAGATCATACTATAAAAATATCATCTATAAATCTGAGGTATAATTGAATATAAGATATGAAGGGGTTTTGAATTGAATAAACATATTTATCTTCTAACCCAGCAAGATATAGGTTCGCAAAAGTACATGCGACTGGTGTACCCATTGCTTGTTCCCAAACTTAAATGTGTTTTGTTTTAATATCAGACCTAGTGCTTCCCTTATAAAATTAATAAAGGTGTAACTTTTATTTGTCTTTCTCAGTATACCTGCAACTACCTCAATCCCTGCATCCTGAGGGATACGAGTGTACAGGCTCCCTACATCCAGGGACACTAGGTGGAAGTCCTCCCACTACTGGAATTACTTAAGGGCCAGGAGTAAATCCCCCGTGTCCCTGAGATGGGAGGGTACGGTTTTCAGCAAAGGTCTAAGTAGCCAATCTATGTATTTGGATAGAGGCTCCGTCACTGACCCGATCCCGGAGACAATCGTTCTCCCAGGGGGTCGGGTCAGTGACTTATGGATCTTAGGTAGAAAGTACCAACTAGGTCTAGTTGGATATGGGGGGATCAATTTGTTTCAGCTGTGTTTCCGCCCAGCAGGACGGGGGCTGCAAATCATGGCTCCGGGGGCCTGCGGGCCGCGGGTTGTGCACCCCTGGTCTATAGCCAATTCGCCCATGTTGCCTTGATTCCTCTGGAGATTAAACTTTTCCTTCTCCAGACAGAGGCAGTTCCCCCTTGTCCATTGAGATTTTACATGGAACAGCTTTTCACCATATTTTTTATATGGCCCACATAAAGTATAGGATATAGGTTTATAGGTTAATCATGTTCCACCTTAGACACCACTTCTCAAGACTAAATACATTCATTTATTAACGAAGACCCACCATGAAAAATTGCTTTTCTTTGTAATTTTTCTAGCTCCAGGGCATCCTTCCTATCCTCTTTTTTCATTCTGAATATATGACAATATCTTGGTAGCCTTAGAAGCAGCTGATTGACATTGTATGTTGTTATTTATTCTATGCTCTACAAGTACACCCAAATCCTTCTCTACAAATGATGCTAGCCCAAGAAAATATGATGCACCTACACTGGAGATCAGAATTAGAGAACAATTCATGAACACTTGATTTTTTTCAAAAATAATGCACTATTCATTGGTCAACATTTGAAGGATTTTTTGTTAGAGGTGCCGCGGCTCTTTTGAAGCATGTCCTATACTTGTCCATGCGCACGGACAAGTATAGGCATTTTCAATGGGTTCTTCATGTGTTCGGTGCGCTTCAGAACACACGCCGGGCGGCCCCTGTATATTTGCGGGTCCGCAGTAATGCGGACCCCCAAATATACATTCGTGTGAATGGACCCTTACTCTTCGGTTTCAGGGGCCATGCTGCAGCATGATATTCGGGACAATTAGTCTTCATAGATGCGCTCATATCTTATATCTGACCAGTATAATCAGCAGCTGATCAGTCGATAAACAAGGAATTGCTCGTTTGGCTGCTGATTTGCATATTTCATCAGGATGTAAGTTGTACGATTATCTGCAACACATCTCTCTGTGTAATTAGTGATGTGCTACCAATAATCAATATAACTAAATGAAGACGGAATGACTGTGGTAGTGATCTTTCTTCCCCAGTCACTTTGAACTAGCTTGTGTAATAGGCCGCTGGGCGCAGAACAACATTTTTTTTATTTGCGGCCCCTTGAAATAGAGTGATGTAACAATGTGGCCCCCAGACCAAAAAAGGTTGTGCACCCCTGTTTTACAGTGAGTCAACTAAGGAAAGTTGTAAGGTGGACTGTTCTTATTATGTTAGTATATAAGTGGTGAATCTTTCAACGAGAACCACCAAGCTATGCCTCTTGAATTCAGAGTTTGCATTCATGATCACCTCAGAGACTTTACCCCATGTAAAGAGATGGTACAAATCAGAGACCAACTGCACATCAGTTATTGGCTTGAATCAGTTAAAGATAGTTATGCTGTTGGCAATAACTCACAGTGGATGATGACACTTATTCTGAATTTTGCTATGGTGTCCTGTTATTTCTTTTGTACATGCCCGAAGATAACCATGAAAAATGATTTTTCCTGCAGATCTTTTTCTTTTCTCTTTTCAGGAGTTATGTATTTGTTTTTAATTATACATGCGATATTATTTATTGTAATGCCCTCAGCACAGTAGCAGTGCAGAATTTGTCATTTTGTAAAGCTCATAATAATGTAATAACTACAATATTTGTTCTCTCTCTCTCTCTTTTTTTTTTTTTTTTAGAGCAGCCTCAATGCGGATCAAGGTCTTGGTGTTGCTTCACTGAGTATCATCTATGGAGCTCTAATTATTTCTTCAACGTTCGTTCCTCCAATTGTAATTAAGAAAATTGGTTGTAAATGGACAATTGTTGCCTCTATGTGCTGTTATATTACATATTCTCTTGGCAACTTCTACCCTAGCTGGTAAAGTATTGTAACTTAAAATTTGTGGAAAAAATATTTGTGTCAGTTAAGATGGGTTGAAATTCTGATCACTCATGAGAAAGAGAGCCTTTTACATTTTTACACCTTTTGTTATGATGTGGCATTGTGCTAAAATAAAAAAAAAAATAAAAATAAAATCACATTCTTCCCTATCATTCTGCACCCCATACCACATAATGACAGTGAAAACAGAATGTTAAAAAAAAAAGAAGAAATCTTGCATTGACATAAGTATTCAGACCTTTACTCGGGAGTTGAAGTACCTTTGGCAGGGATTACAGCTTCCAGTCTGAATATGATGCCACAAGATTTGCACATCCGAATTTGGGGATTGTCTGCATTCTTCTCTACAGATTCTTTCAAACTCATCAGGTTGGATGGGGACCATCAATAGCTATTTGCAGGTCTCTCCAAAGATGTTCAATTGGGATTGTCAGGGTTCTGGCTGGTCCAATCAAGGACTTTCACAGAGTTGTCCCTTAGCCACTCTTGTGTTGTCTTGACTGCGTGCTTATGGACATTGTCTTGTTGGAAGGTAAACATTTGGCCCGGTCTGAAGTCCTGAGCTCTCTGGATCAGGTTTTCATTAATAATATATCTGTACTTTGCTCCATTCAGCTTTCCCTCAACTCTGACCAGTCTACCTGTCCCAGGCACTTAAAAGCACTCCCCAATGCATGAAGCTGCCACCACCATACTTCACTGCCTAGTTTCCTCCAAACACAATGCTAGGAATTGAGGCCAAAAAGTTCAATCTTGGTTTAATCATACCGATTAATTCTGTTTCTCACAGTCTGAGAGTTCTTTAGGTGACTTTTGCTGAGGAGAAGCTTCTTTCTAGCCACTCTGTCATATAGCCCAGATTGGTGGAGTACTGCAGTGATGGATGACCTTCTGGAAGTTTCTCCCACCTGCACTGAGGATCTTTGGAGCTCAGTCAGAGTCACCATTTGATTATTAATCACCTTTATTACTAAGGCCCTTTTCACCAGATTACTTATTTTGGTGGGGTAGTCAGCTCTAGGAAGAATTCTAGTTGTACCAAACTTCTTTCATTTAAAGCATTATAGAGGTCCTCAGGCCCTCATAGCTTGGGTTATGATACGCATTGTAAGCAGTGAGATCTTATATAGACATGAGTGAATTTTTCCAAATAATGACCAATCAACTGACTTTACCACAGATGGACTCCAATCCTGCCCTGAGCTAAATTTAAAGTGTCATAGCAAAGGGTCTAAATTAGAATACCTGTAGTTTTTTTATATACTTTTTAATATATTTGCAAACATTTCTAAAATTCTGCTTTTGCTTTCTCATTAAAGGGGATTGAGCTCAGATTGATGGGGAAAACTTGATTTCTTTTTTTATTTTATTTTATCACAAGGTCGCAATATAACAAAATATGGAAAAATGAAAGGGTCCTAACTAAAGATGAGCGAGCATGCTCGGCTGAGCGTACTTGGTACGCATCTTCTAATCTGTACGCTAATGCATACGCATCTTGTAATTTGTACGCATTAGCGTACAAATTTATAAGATGCGTACGCATTAGTGTACAGATTAGAAGATGCGTATGCATTAGTGTACAGATTATAAAATGTGAACGCTACTACTCGAAAATTGCTCCCGAGTACGCTCGGCCGAGCATGCTCGCTCATCTCTAGAACACTTTCCACTATCCGAATGCACTATGGGAGTCATTTATTATACTGACATTCACCTATATTAAGTGTATTTAAGGTGCAGATGGTGGCACAAAGGTTAGTTGTGCTTCTATTTGCGACTTCTCCCTGCTCACGCCCGGTCGAAAATTGTGGGCGTAGCGGGAAAGGGATGGGCCAGCAGCCCTGTCTCATTCATAATTTTCTGCGCCTGTTTTAGGCTAGGAAGCTTTCTTACATTTATAACTGTTGCTGGATGCGCTGAAGTTTTGCACCTCTTCATAACTTTTGCGGATCCTCCACTAGCTATGGGGCTTTATTAATACTGGCATCTAAAACGTCGGTCTTAATAAATGTTCCCCAATATATATATAATGCACTATATACATAATTTGAAGGCCAAGTCAAAATAATACAAATATAAATAATGACAGGGATGTAACAAATAATCATAGTGCCCCATGACAAACTTGAAACATGGCCAGTTTTAGCAGAGAGTTCAGAAAAACCTATGTTTAGTTTTCCTAATGCACTGGGTTAATGAACACAGAAATGTCTAATTATGGGATAATGCTGATCCTGATGTAATAACAGTAAGATAATATACACAGTAGAGATGAGTGAACTTCTTGAAATTCTTTTTTGTGTCCGATTTGGTAAATATTACAAAAATTGTGGTTCAGACCCAATTAGTAACAAAACAAAGTTGCTCTTAATTGCCCCAAAAATTAGTAAGTAACACCTTTTAGTATCCTAGGACTGAGATTTTTCAAGAAAAATCTTTTGTTAATTTTTTACAAATGTTTGCTCTTGAATGCAGTGACAGTAATAACAAACAATGTCAGAGTGACTGACATATATAGCTATGGGTAAATGCATGGTTGCTGCTGTTTAAAAACACACTGCACCATTGCAAAAAGCTTTCAAAAATTGTCCCTTATTGGCTGCAGACGCTGTTTAAACACAATCTAACTTATGATAAAAAACATTGGCTGGTTGGGGCAAAACGTCCAAAAGTTATGACTCAATGGAGGTAGATCTCTTCCCATGTTTATACACACACATATGCTAATGTTATAAGAAATAGTAGCTTTTTCTGCACAAGCGTGAAAGAATTGGGCCTTAACGGGGGCAGAATGCCCATCTGTATGTTTGGACACACATTGCTAATTGTCAAAAGAAAGAGTGGAATGTTCTGAACGAGCCTGGAAAAATTCTCCAATTTACTTAGGAATAGAGATGAGCGAATCCTAAAAGATTCAGGGATTTGGTATTCGGCCCGAATCCCACCGCGGGATCGATCGATCGATCACCGAATCACGAATCCCATTAAAGTCTATGGGAGACCCGAATCTTTTTGCAGGGCCAAAGGTTCTGCACAGTCAGGGGGGGGGTCCATTTTTTTTTTGGCCCGGGGGGTGGGGGTAGGTGGTGGGTTGGGGGGGAGAGAGACTAATGGAATATTTTTAACCCCTGAAGGGTTAAAAATAATAAAAACAAACCTCCTCCACTTGTTCGCGGCGCAGCCGGTCCGGTGTCTTCTTTCTTCTTTCATGGCCTTTAAGGACCTGCAAGAGGACCTTTGGTGACGTCACCGTGCTCACCACCATCTGAGGCCCTGGGGGGGGTCAAGCTGGAGGCACTGAGGGGGGGCACAAGATGCTGATCTGAGGTCTGATGGGGGCACAAGACGCTGATCTGAGGTCTGATGGGGGCACAAGATGCTGATCTGAGGTCTGATGGGGGCACAAGATGCTGATCTGAGGTCTGATGGGGGCACAAGACGCTGATCTGAGGTCTGATGGGGGCACAAGACGCTGACCTGAGGTCTGATGGGGGCACAAGACGCTGACCTGAGGTCTGATGGGGGCACAAGACGCTGACTTGAGGTCTGATGGAGGCACAAGACGCTGACCTGAGCTCTGATGGGGGCACATTGTGTTGATCTGAGGTCTGATGGGGGCACAAGACGCTGATCTGAGGTCTGATGGGGGCACAAGACGCTGACCTGAGGTCTGATGGGGGCACAAGATGCTGATCTGAGGTCTGATGGGGGCACAATGTGTTGATCTGAGGTTTATTATCCCTGTACGGTGACATCACTGTGTTTATTATCCCTGTACGGTGACATCACTATGTTTATTATCTCTGTACGGTGACATCACTGTGCTTATTATCTCTGTACGGTTACATCACTGTGTGTATTATCCCTGGACTGTGACATCATTGTGTTTATTATCTCTGTACGGTGACATCACTGTGTTTATTATCTCTGTACGGTGACATCACTGTGTTTATGATCCCTGTACGGTGACATCACTGTGTTTATTATCTCTGTACTGTGACATTACTGTGTTTGTTATCCCTGTATGGTGACATCACTGTGTTTATTATCTCTGTACAGTGACATCGCTGTGTGTATTATCCCAGTGCAGGAAGAGGTAAGTGGTCTGTGTTTGTGTGTTTGTTTGTTTTCTATTTTTCAGGGTCGTGAATGCAGAGGACTACGTCAGATTCGGTGGACTACGTCGGACCAGCTTTTTTTTTTTTTTAAATAAAATGGTCAAACAGGGGTCTGGGGGAGTGTTTATTTCAATAAAATGTTTTAAACTTGTGTGTGTGTGTATTTTTTTTTACAATACTACAGTTTTAGTAATTACGGCTATCTACAGAAGGCCCTGATTACTAATACTGGGCTTAGTGCTTGCCGGTATGGCAGGCCAGCACTAACCCCAACATCTATTACCTCGGCACCCACCGCCACCAGGGGTGCCGGGAAGAGCCGGGTACCCGCAGGACCAGACCTTCTAAATTGAGGGTCTGGCTCTGGGGCGGCTGCAGGCTGGTACAATTAGGCTCGGAAGGGCCAATAACCCTGTCCCTTCCCACCCTGGTAGTGCCAGGATGCCGCTGCTGGTTGTATCTGGCTGGCGAAGGAAAAAAGGGGGGGACCCTACGCCATTTTTTTAAAATTAATTATTTTTGAAAAAAAATGGCGTGGGGTCCCCCCTTTTTTCCTTCGCCAGCCAGAAACAACCAGCAGCGGCAGCCTGGCACTACCAGGGTGGGAAGGGACAGGGTTATTGGCCCTTCCCAGCCTAATTGTACCAGCCTGCAGCCGCCCCAGAGCCAGACCCTCAATTTAGAAGGTCCGGTCCTGCGGGTACCCGGCTCTTCCCGGCACCCCTGGTGGCGGTGGGTGCCGAGGTAATAGATGTTGGGGTTAGTGCTGGCCTGCCATACCGGCAAGCACTAAGCCCAGTATTAGTAATCAGGGCCGTCTTTAGATAGCCGTAATTACTAAAACTGTAGTATTGTAAAAAAAAAAATACACACACACAAGTTTAAAACATTTTATTGAAATAAACACTCCCCCAGACCCCTGTTTGACCATTTTATTAAAAAAAAAAAAAGAAGCTAGTTCGACGTAGTCCACCGAATCCGACGTAGTCCTCTGCATTCACGACCCTGAAAAATAGAAAACAAACACACAAACACAGACCACTTACCTCTTCCTGCACTGGGATAATACACACAGCGATGTCACAGTACAGAGATAATAAACACAGTGATGTCACCATACAGGGATAATAAACACCGTGATGTCACTGTACAGGGATAATAAACCTCAGATCAACACATTGTGCCCCCATCAGACCTCAGATCAGCGTCTTCTGCCCCCATCAGACCTCAGGTCAGCGTCTTGTGCCCCCATCAGACCTCAGATCAGCGTCTTGTGCCCCCATCAGACCTCAGGTCAACACAATGTTCCCCCATCAGAGCTCAGGTCAGCGTCTTGTGCCCCCATCAGACCTCAGATCAGCGTCTTGTGCCCCCATCAGACCTCAGATCAGCATCTTGTGCCCCCCCTCAGTGCCTCCAGCTTGACCCCCCCAGTGCCTCCACCTCCCCCCCCCCCCTCAGTGCCTCCACAATTTTTTTTGGGCCCGGGGGGTGGGGGTAGGTGGTGGGTTGGGGGGGGGGGAGAGACTAATGGAATACTTTTAACCCCTAAAGGGTTAAAAATAATAAAGGCAAACTCACCTCCTCCACTTGTTCGCGGCGCAGACGGTCCGGTTTCTTCTTTCTTCTTTTATGGCCTTGAAGGACCTGCAAGAAGACCTTTGGTGACGTCACCGTGCTCACCACATGGTGAGCGCGCTGACATCATCGAAGGTCCTTTTGCAGGTCCTGCAAGGCCGGGAAAGAAGAAAGAAGACACCGGACCGGCTGCCCCGCGAACAAGTGGAAAAGGTGAGTTTGTTTTTATTATTTTTTTAATGTCACGAATCCGCGCTGCCTCGGGATGCCGAGCCGAAGCGGGCAAGATTCGTGCGAATCCCGAATCTTGCCGCTCCGGCTCGCTCATCACTACTTAGGAACACCAGCAGTCTACGGTTTAGATGTGGAAAGGGTAGGGTAATAGTGTCATGTGGCGTCAATAATAGCAGCAGTATTAGCAGCACAGCATGGGACAGACAAGGGAGTAAATCTATGTTCAGCTGTGGCGGCTGAGTGGTAATGGTAGCGGCAGGGGATAAGCAGCAGGGAGTAGTAGCTGTAGCGGAAGCGCCATCAGAACATAATCTTAAGCAGGCAGATAGTGGCAGTGGCATGATAGGGCACTGTCAGCAAGTGTAGATCTATTCATTGGCCTCAGCCAGAGGTGTAGGAAAATCATCACAGATCCATACTTTATTTATTTTGTCAAACGTGATGTTTTGTACAGTGGTGATTTTTAATGTCACAACGCCCCCACACTGAAAACCCTCTTTGAGATGACACTGGAGGCTGGGCAAGAGAGAACAGAGACAGCATATTGGACAAGTTTGAGCCACTGTTCCAGTCTGTTTGCCCAGAAATCGATGGGGTCAGGGAATATGGTATGCATCTCAGAAAGGCCAGAGTCCAGGTAGGACTGAACATGGGCGTTAAGGTGATAAGTCGAATTTGCCTCAGCCTTGTGTGGCACAAGAAAAAATTGCTCCATCATGTTGATGACACTGAAATGGCTGCTGTGGATGTGACGTCTGCTGCTTGTGGTAGGGGAAATAGCGGGAGGAGGTGCCTCTTTGGGGGCAGAGAGGTGCCTAAACCCTGCAAGTGGCAGGCATCTGTTCACTGAAAGCTGCAGCAAGCTATAGTGTTAGTAAAAAAGTCGTTTTGCCTCCCTTTTGGAGGTAGTAAAACATTCCCCCATTTTGCTTTGATAGTGAAGATCTATAAGCATGCCTATACACTAATCATCAGATTGAATGTGAATGAAACGCCTGTCATTATTTAAGCAAGAAGCAAGAAAGCATACAGCTCGGCATTCTGGCCAGCTTGACAGAGAACCCAGTTCTTCCCCCCCAGTGAAATAACTGGACATTGTGTCTGGTGTCATAATCATCATCCTACTCCTCCTACTCTTCCACCACCAACTCTGCCTCCTCTAGTGACAGCTCCTCGTCCTCCTCCAACCAGCAAAATGTGGAATCTGTTTTTGTTCTGTCATCCTCTGTTGCATCGGCACGAGCATCTGCTCCAATATAAATATCATGGGGATGGTATCATTTATGCTGTAGTTTTCCCTACTGACACCTTACCTGCCACTGAACTGTGACCTCCACAGCATTCCGCTCCCTTAAAAGTGTCATCCACAGTGCCTTGCCCCTTTAAAGCTGACCTACAGCACTGAAGAAAATTGGCAGGGTTGTTATGGAAACCTGTGTGTATGGCAGTTGGGATATGAAGAGAAAGACGTGCAGGCTTCTATTGGCTAATGTAGGTCATGTAATGTCCCATATTTGCATTTTTCGGGAATAGCTCAGGAACGGTACGTGCTTGAGAGCTGAGACCCGGTCTAAAACCTTCCCGGACACCTGATGTACCTGTGTGCCAAATTTCATGATTGTAAAAGCTACGGTGCAGATACCTTTAGTGGACATACACACACACACACACACACACGCACACACACATACTATCAGCTTTATATATTAGATGAGACATTAACATCAGTGTAGTTGCCCAAATAATAAAATTACATTATTTTTACCACACATTAAACGCCATAAAAAAATTCTCTAAAATAATGTAAAAATTGTTGTTTTTTTATCTTTCCCCCTAAAAATAAAATAAATTATCTGCATTCTGATTGGTCTTGTCTGTCTCCAATTAGCTATATGTCAGAGGATACACACCGCTCTGGAGTAGTAGGGGAGGTAATCTGCATTCTGATTGGTCTTGATAGTTCAAGTGAGGAGAGCAAGGGGCTATGGGAAGTGAGGGAAATACAGGATGGCCTCAAGGACATAGCAAACATCACAGGAAGTGCTGCAGAGGACATTTTAGGAAGATGCTGAAATAGAGGCACAGAGAAATAGGGTTGCTTAGGGCTGAATACAGACATCAGAAAGGTAAAATTACCGTATTTTTCGCCCTATAAGACGCACTTTTTTTCCCCCCAAAGTGAGGGGAAAATGATAGTGCGTCTTATAGGACGAATACAGGGGGAAGGGGAAAGAAATGGCTGGCACTTTGCATGTGGCCGGTACATGGCAGGCTGTACTGCATAAGGACAGCAGCCTGCGATGTACCGCACATCGATCCCGACTTGTAGGTACCTGATGAAGAGGAGCCCGGCACTTCTATCTGGACGACAGCGCTCCTGCCCATCTGCAGCATTGAGTATATGGGCGGTGCGCTGCTCGGCGTGCTTCATTTTCACTTCGCACGTACAGTGAAGGAGGGAGGGAGTCCCTCCCTCCTATGATGCAGCCAGCACTACCCCAATGGAAAGAGCGGGCTCAGAAGCTGCCTGTGCCACTGCCACCAATGAATGAGCTGATAATTATAGGAGGAGGAGGGACTGGGGAGGGAATAAACTGCTGTGCCATCTGTGCTTGTGTGTGTAACGAAAAGCAGCAGCAGCCTTCCCTTCTGACTGTCCTGTCCTCCTATTAGCCTGGACCCAAGCCCCATAGTGTGCACATCCATCAACAGCAGCCAGCAGGTATTGCCCCCCCACACTACAAGTATTACAGAGTGATAAGCCGTGGTCATGGTAAACATATGTACCAGGCAGCCAGCAAGATTGGGTTTAATGTGACTCATTAACCCCACCTTTTGTTCAAAATATTATTTTTTCTATTTTCACCCTCTAAAACCTACCTGCGTCTTATGGGCAGGTGCGTCTTATAGGGCGAAAAATACGGTAACTGAAAAATAAAGCTTCATGACTATCTCCCCCTCAGAATCACATATGTTAGGAATTTCATTTTTGGTAATGAAATGTCAGTTACACTTTAAGGTGAGCCTGTGCACATCCGCGAGCCTGTGCTCCCCATTTTTGAACTCCCAGATGTCATGGTCACACTTGACTATCGCATCTGAGAAGTTAAATGTGTGTGATCGATGTTATTGATTACCCCATTATCCCCGGTATCCTCACAAGCGCAGCAGGTGCCATCTTTAAATACCAAGCCGTCTATATACACTCACCGGCCACTTTATTAGGTACACCATGCTAGTAACGGGTTGGACCCCCTTTTGCCTTCAGAACTGCCTCAATTCTTCGTGGCATAGATTCAACAAGGTGCTGGAAGCATTCCTCAGAGATTTTGGTCCATATTGACATGATGGCATCACACAGTTGCCGCAGATTTGTCGGCTGCACATCCATGATGCGAATCTCCCGTTCCACCACATCCCAAAGATGCTCTATTGGATTGAGATCTGGTGACTGTGGAGGCCATTTGAGTACAGTGAACTCATTGTCAAGTTCAAGAAACCAGTCTGAGATGATTCCAGCTTTATGACATGGCGCATTATCCTGCTGAAAGTAGCCATCAGATGTTGGGTACATTGTGGTCATAAAGGGATGGACATGGTCAGCAACAATACTCAGGTAGGCTGTGGCGTTGCAACGATGCTGAATTGGTACCAAGGGGCCCAAAGAGTGCCAAGAAAATATTCCCCACACCATGACACGACCACCACCAGCTTGAACCGTTGATACAAGGCAGGATGGATCCATGCTTTCATGTTGTTGACGCCAAATTCTGACCCTACCATCCGAATGTCACAGCAGAAATCGAGACTCATCAGACCAGGCAACGTTTTTCCAATCTTCTACTGTCCAATTTCGATGAGCTTGTGCAAATTGTAGCCTCAGTTTCCTGTTCTTAGCTGAAAGGAGTGGCACCCGGTGTGGTCTTCTGCTGCTGTAGCCCATCTGCCTCAAAGTTCGACGTACTGTGCGTTCAGAGATGCTCTTCTGCCTACCTTGGTTGTAACGGGTGGCAATTTGAGTCATTGTTGCCTTTCTATCAGCTCGAACCAGTCTGCCCATTCTCCTCTGACCTCTGGCATCAACAAGGCATTTCCGCCCACAGAACTGCCGCTCACTGGATGTTTTTTCTTTTTCGGACCATTCTCTGTAAACCCTAGAGATGGTTGTGCGTGAAAATCCCAGTAGATCAGCAGTTTCTGAAATACTCAGACCAGCCCTTCTGGCACCAACAACCATGCCACGTTCAAAGGCACTCAAATCACCTTTCTTCCCCATACTGATGCTCGGTTTGAACTGCAGGAGATTGTCTTGACCATGTCTACATGCCTAAATGCACTGAGTTGCCGCCATGTGATTGGCTGATTAGAAATTAAGTGTTAACGAGCAGTTGGACAGGTGTACCTAATAAAGTGGCCGGTGAGTGTATGTGTGTGTGTGTATATATATATATATATATATATATATATATATATATATATATTATAAAGCTGAGCGTATGTGTGTGTGTGTGTGTGTGTGTGTATGTCCGCTAAAGGAATCCGCACCGCTGCAGCTACAATCACAAAATTTGGCACACATGTACATCAGGTGTCCGGGAAGGTTTTAGAACAGTTTTCAACTCTCCAGGACGTACCGTTCCTGAGATATTCCCAAAAAATGCATTAGCCAATAGTAGCCTGGTCACATGACCCTTATCAGCCAATAGAAGCTCACAGGCACACATCAGGTTTCTATGACAACCTAGCCAGTTCACTGCTTTAGGTCTGCATTAAAGAGGCAGAGCACTGTGGATGAGAATGGTAAATGGGTATTCCCGGTTACCATAACTATAACTTATGTTTTAGACTAACTCATCATCAATCATTACCTTATATAATGTAAATTTTACATAATTACTGTTTAGTAGTAATAAAAGATGTTTTCTTGCACTGCTACCCACCTTCCTCCTAAATCAGGCATCGACCTGTATTTCCGGCCACCGTCAAAAGAAGGACTTAAAAGCATCACCCCCAGATCCCACTAAGTCACGCCCCTGACTCAGTCAGGCCACGCCCCTTCCATGCTGCATTTGACCGGGATTAAAAATATTGGTAAAAATCACCTTCTGTCAGCTGCAGGGGTGGGGGGAGGGTGACTTTCTCCCTGCAGCTCATTGCTCAGACTGCACAGTGCTGCTGCTGAGAGTGCTGCTGCTGAGAGTGCTGCTGCTGTGTCCATCCAGGCCCTGCGCATGACAGAGGACAGGGAGTCTGAAAGCCAGACCGTCCAGCCTAAAACAAGACCTCTGGCCACCCTAGGGGCAGGCTGATGTTAGGGTGGCCAGATGTCCGGCTTTAGGCTGGACAGTCCAGTTTTCTGGGTACCTGTTCTCCGTCCGACGCAGTGCCTGGCCAGACACAGGGATGTCCACCCTTTCAGTAGCTCACACTCAGACAGCTTCTCCTCCATGTCTTCATGGAGCCAGGGGGGGCGTGGCCTCATGCTGTAGAGGTCACTGTTTAAGGGGCGGGCAGCTGTAGAGGTCACTGTTAAAGGGGCGGGCTGCTGTAGAGGTCACTGTTAAAGGTGCGGGCCGTTGTAGAGGTCTCTGTTAAAGGGGCGGGTCGCTGTAGAGGTCACTGTTAAAGGGGCTGGCCTCTGTAGAGGTCACTGTTAAAGGGGTGGGCCGCTGTAGAGGTCACTGTTAAAGGGGCAGGCACTGTAGAGGGCACTCTTAATATCTTTTAACGACACACACACACAAACAGTAAAATAAATAAATTAAATATACCCGGGCGAAGCCGGGTCCTTCAGCTAATCTAATATATAAAGCTGAGTGTATGAATGTAAGTGTGTATGTCCGCTAAAGGAATCCGCACTGTCGCAGCTACAATCATGAAATTTGGCACACAGGTACATCAGGTGTCCTGAAAGGTTTTAGACCGGGTCTCAACTCTCCAGGACGTACCGTTTCTGAGATATTCCCAAAAAATGAATTAGCCATTAGAAGCCTGGTCACATGACCCTTATCAGCCAATAGAAGCTAGCAGTTAGTCTCCACACACACACTGTTTCAGGTTTCCATAACAACCCAGCCATTTTTCTTCACTGCTGTAGGTCTGCTTTAAAGGGGCAGAGCGCTGTGGATGACACTGTTAAAGTGGTATTCTGGCTACCATAAATATAACTTATGTTTTAGACTAACTCATCATCAATCATTACCTAATATAATGTAAATTTCACATATTTACCGTTCAGTAGTAACAAAAGATGTTTTCTTCCACTGCTACCCACTGTGTTTCCTCATAAATCACCATGGCATCGACCTGTAATTCAGGCCACCCTCAAAAGAAGGACTTAAAAGCCCGCCCCAGGTCCCGCTAAGTCACGCCCCAGACCCAGTCTGGCTATGCCCCCTCCCACTCTGCCGCCGACGGGGATTGAAAAAATAAAGGTAAAAATCACCTTCTGTCAGCTGCAGGAGAGGGTGACTTTCTCGCTGCAGCTCATGCTCAGACTGCACCGTGCTGTCTGAGAGTGAGCTGTTCAAAAGGACATCCCTGTGTCCATCCAGGCCTTGCGCCGGACAGAGGACAGGGAGTCTGAAAGTTGGACTGTCCGGCCTAAAACCTGACCTCTGGCCACCCTAGGGGCAGGCTGCTGTTAGGATGGCCAGACGTCCGGTTTTAGGCTCGACAGTCCGATTTTCTGGCTCCCTGTCCTCCGTCTGGTGCAGTGCCTGGATGGACACAAGGATGTCAACCCTTTCAGTAGCTCACTCTCAGACAGCAGCATTGTGCTAAGCGTGAGCTGCAGCAGCTCACTGAGGATTCTCTCACCCCCAGTCAGTCACCGGAGCCCGCAGACATGGCTCCCTGTGGCTGACTGAGGGGGAGAGAAGCACCTGGCTGTCCCTACCTCACCTTCAGGTCAGGAACTTCTTCTTCTCCTCTGTGTCTTCATGAAGCCAGGGTGTGTGTCTTTATGTTTAGGGGTGTGGCTTCATGGGGACCTGGGGCGTGACTTCACATTTGGGGGCATGGTTGGTGAGGTCCGACTTTCTGGGTTGAAGCCAGGGGCCACCCTAGCTGCTGTGGAGGTCACAGTTAAAGGGGAGGGAGTTGTGGATGTTACTGTTAAGGGAGCAGGCTGCTGTGGAGGTCACTGTTAAAGGGGCGGGCACTGTGGAGGTCACTGTTAAGGGAGGAGGGGACTGTGGAGGCCACTATTAAAGGGGCAGCAGGGTACTGTGAGGTCACTGTTAAGGGAGCGGGGTACTGTGAGGTCTCTGTCAAAGGGGCCAGGAATGGTGGAGGTCAGTTAAGGCGACTGTAACCTATGGTCAGTGTTAAGGGATGAGTGCTGTAGAGTTCACTGTTAAGGGGGCGGGCCCCTGTGGAACTCACTGTTAAAGGGGCAGGCTGCTGTAAAGGTCAAAGTTAAGGGGGTGGGCTGCTGTGGAGGTCCCATTTTAAGGAGACGGGGCACTGTGGGGGGGGTCATTGTTAAGGAGTCGGGGTGCTGTAGAGGTCACTGTCGATATCTTTTAACAACACACACAAACTTTAAATGAAATAGATGAAATATACCAGGCGAAGCCGGGTCCTTCAGCTAGTGTATGTATGTATGTATGTATATATATATATATATATATATATATATATATATATTATATATATAAAATCAGTGGTCAGGAATGGGTTAAAAACACACTGCACCATTGGATTTGTTATGCTACGTAATTTTTAACATTCCCTTATGCAAACAGTAGTATCAGAAGGAGCAATTTCTTGTACAGGAAGAACTTTCGGAAAAAGCATTGGCTTATCTTGTTCAGAACAATAATATACTCTGCTGTGATACTGGAAAAGATGCTTATTGTACATTTATTAATTGTAATTGTAACAGGTTTTTGGGGAGCACAATTGCACAGCGTCCAGTAAAACCTAAATTATTATTAGCAAGTAGAATTAGTTTTTCTTAAAGGGGGTTCTCCAGGAAAGAAAAATGAAAATACTTGTTATTAAAAATAAACTCCATTTATAATGGCTCATTTTTTAAGGGGGCAATCAGTGAAGGAGTTAAATGGCCGCTGTCAGATTCTTAGACATGGAATCTGTCCTCCTAATGACACTGCAGGATGGCCTGTGTGAAAATGTAGAGTACAGAGCAGAATCTTGGTTCTTTGCTGCATTTACACTGACAAAATTATGTGCAAATGACACCTGAGACAAGCTCATCTGTCTGTCTACCTCAGGGCTGAAGTCACCTAACCTGGAACACAGAAGCTGAAGTGATTTCTAATGACCCTTCTCCCCCACAGCAGCGTACGTCTGGTCCTCATTCCTACACTTCAGCTTGTGAGTATGAGGTTAGGTGAGCTCCATTCCGAATGGAGAGGGACACATCTGAACAGTTATCTCAGCTATCATCTGCACATAATATACAGCAGGTATGCTCAACCTGCGGCCCTTCATCTGTTGCAAAACTATAACTACCACCATTCCTGGACAGCCTACAGCTATCAGCCTACAGAAGGGCATGGTGGGAGTTGTAGTTTTACAACAGCTGGAGGGCCGCAGGTTAAGCATTACTGATATACAGTAGCGCTTAACAGTGCCAATGCAGGTAGACCAGAGCTTTCCAAACCTGCTCAAAAAGGATCATTTTTGGGCAGCTAGTAACTATCTTGGGCATATAAACACCAGCAGGCATTTTCCCACCAAAAGGGACAATTATTTGACTATTTTATTTTACATTTTAAACAGTATAAAAATGCAACAGAGCAGTGTGCTTTTAAACAGGCTATTTTCTACTTCCAGCTGTTACCTATTTACCCATAGCTAAATAGGTCATTGTCATCTTAAGATACTAATGTTGGCTTCACTTTAAAGGGGTTGTCATCTCAGACACTGATGGCATATTGTTAGGATTTGGATATGGATTCCACCTCTGGCACTCTGGTCTCCAAAATGAAGGAGAGTGCACCATACATGCTCGGCTAATTTTGGAACTCCCATAGAAGTTAATGGAGAGTGCACTGTGCATGCACGGCCACCTCTCAATTTATCTTTATGGGTCTGCTGGAAATAGCCAAGCCAGCTCTTAAATGAAGTGAATGGAGGCCTACTGTACTCACAAAGTGTGCTGTCATTCATTTTGGGGGGCCTTTTCTGCAGATAGGAACGGGTCCCAGAGGTGGAACTTGCACCTATCTGACAATGCTGGCATATCCTAGCGATATGCCAATATCTGAGATGAGACAACCCATTTGAAGAGCTTGAAATTAGATGAGTATCATCATAAGAGACCCTGAATGTCGTCCACAACTTTTCAGGGGTACTGGAGCACTTTTAATTCACGCTGAATTTGGATCGAATGTCCCAACCAATTTGGCCACATATAATCCAAATTTAATTTCAAGGAATTCTCATCACTAATTATTACCTTCAAACAACTCCATGCCCTCCTACACCCAAGGCAGCAGAAGAGGATATTACAAGCTCCAGAGAATGTAACTCTGCTGTACAGAGCATTGTAGCAATGTAACAGTTGATTAAATGTAGGTTAGCAAGCATTATGAACAGCTGCTACTATGACTGACATAGGCAGAACAAAACATAAATTTAGTATCTACAGGCCCAAAATGAAAAAAAAGATACAAACAAATCCATATGCACAAACATCCTCATCTACAATACATCACCACACAGAATAGTTAATAAATATTGGCTTGCAGGAGGTCCAACTGCTGTGACCTACTAAACAAGCTAAAGAACCAGGAGACCCCAAGTCTGAAAGGAGTGCCACATGTTGGTTCATTCATTTCTGTGGGCCTGACATAGACAGTGCACTGTTAGCCCCATAAATGTGAATAGGGCAGTGGACCAACATGTGCATTGCCCCTCTAGTCAGTGAAGGGACAGTGCCATTGTTTCAGGTATCATGAGGGTCTCAGCTATTTATTGGGTGGCCACTTGCTTTACCCCAAAAAGCCGGACATTATCGGCCATGCCTTCAATTCCACTAAGCCATGCCCCTCTCTCAGTAATGTTGTCAGCAAAAGGAAAAAAAAAAGCACTGGAAGTACTTAAGGTGAGCTGTGCAGGGCTTGGGGTGCTTCTCTCACAGTCACAGAGAGACATGTCCGCTGGCTCTAGTGACTGACTGGAGGTGACAGAAGCTTCAGTCAGTTTATGCCTGCAGCTCATGCTCAGACTGCTGTCTGAGCATGGAGCCATTGAAATGGAGGACACCCTAGCATTCGTCCAGACCCTGTGCAGTGTGGAGAACAGGGTGCCAGGAAACTGGACTGTCTGGCCACCGTAGCTATTTAGTGGGTAGGTCATAAACATTTTTTGTGGAATAACCCTCTTAGACATTTTGTTTAATATTACTTCTTATGGGGTTTTTTTTGCTTTCAAGGACTTAGAGATAGGGGTGTAAAAGTAGCCCAAAGGCCATAGAATAATACTCCAGTAATACAAAGGGTACATTGTAGGTGGAGTGTCATGTTACAGATTTTCCATTGAGCCAAAATTACACTCATGTTGACTAGACAGACAATGATATGTTTAGAAAGTATTTATTATTTTATTATGTAAAATGATTTGTCAGTAATGCAAAAAAAAATATTCTTAACAAGGTTTGAAAACCAAGATTCTTGGAAAATGCGAATACAAAAAAACCACAAGAAAAACATTGTTTTGCTTGTCTTAGAAAAGGCGAAATGAAAATTATGTAAACTTTAATCTTCTAGGTATACTCTTATTCCAACATCTGTGATTTTGGGATTTGGAGGTGCACCGTTGTGGGCAGCAAAATGTACATATCTGACAGAGAGTGGAAATCGATATGCTGAAAAAGTTGGAAAGGTTGGGAAAGATATTGTTAATCAATATTTTGGACTTTTTTTCCTAATATTCCAATCATCTGGCGTATGGGGGAATTTAATCTCATCTTTAATATTTGGACAAACACCAGATGCAGGTAAATACAGTAAAAATATATGACACAGATTATAGAAATATATAGTAGCATATAGTAAAAGATCAAATAACATCAGGAAAAAAGAATAATTGTATAGATGTGTCTATACCATATAGTTACTTAAAATGTAATTTGGTGTAATCTGTCACCAAGAAATTCACTGTTAAATCAGTCACAGAGCTTAGTAGGGTTAGCTCAGTGGAATTTAATGATAGTGACTAGTGATGAGCACATTTCTTGCAATTTAATTTGGATTGATTTGGTTGAATTGGTCAGGCGATTAGATTAGAGTCTGAATAAATTCATCCCGAATCAAAAGTGCCCTGAAAGGTTGTGGATGACATTTTAGTGTTTCCTAGGACTGTATGAAAGTCATTTCAAGCTCTTAAACACAAAGCCAGCATTAATAATCTTAAAGTGACAGCAACAAATATGACTACTGGTGGTAACAAACAGCAACAAACATGCCTGTAGCATTTTTATGTTTTTTCTTTTTAAATAAAATTGGGCAGGAAATACATGCTCTCACCTGGGGTTATGTGATCATCTAATTGTATGTTTCCTGCCTTCTAATCTGAAAATTTTGAGAAATTTGCCCAAATCAAATTGGCAACACTCGAACTTGACCCAAATTGTTGGAAAATCCAGAATTTGATTTGTTTATATTCAATTTGCTAATTTCTAAATAATACTTTCACTTAGTGATCAGTTGATTAATTCTGGGTGAAAGTTTTTAATCCATATGCAAATGAGCAGTTAACAGCTCCTAAAGTGAACCCCCTGCACACCCTTGCTCTTATTGCATCCTCTGCTAATCCATCCCTCTCCTCATTGATGGTCAGGGCCAAGAAGGAGAGACAGGGGCTAGCAGAGGAAGTAAGAGAAGAAAAGGTGCAAAGAGGGGCTTAAGTATGCCTTTGGTGCATTAACTAGTTGTTTGCACATGGATTAAAAGTACTGTATCTTCAGAATGAAAAAAATAAATAAAAACATATCACTAATTTAAAGGTATCATTACATTAAGATGAGCTAGCCTAGCCTTGTAAGGCACTGTACCTAGTTTAAAAGTGAATTCCCTGGTGACAGACTCCCTTTAATATGTTGTTTTATGTGTCATAGTTACCTAGTTAAGGTTGTAAACAGACAAAGTCCATCAAGTCCAACCTGTAATCCTGATATATTAATCCATGGCAAGACAAAAAAACAAAACTCTATGAGAGAAAAAAAAATCCGACTCCAGATGTGGCAATCAGAACAAATCCCTGTATCAGCATCCATTTTCCTTTTAAGGAGGGGTTAAACCAAAGGCAAAGGGTGTGTAGAACATGATTTCTATAGCTTTTCATAAGCCTCAATGTTATTTTGAAATAAAAAGGAATCAAAACCTTTTCTGAAGCTGTGACCAGCTCCTGCGGCAGGCTATTCCAGAGATTCACCTTACTGTAAAGAATGCTTGTCGCCTCTTATTACTGAATCTTTTTTTCTACAGGCGTAGGGAGTGGCCCCTAGTTTTTTTGAGGGGGTTTAACACAGAATAGCTTCGCTCAATATTTTTTGTATTGTTCGTTTATATATTTATACTAGCAGAAGGACCCAGCTTTGTGCAGGTATATTTCATCTATTTAACCCCTTCCCGCCCAGCGCTGATCGGGCGGGTGCAGGAGCTGCGCCCGCCCGATCAGCGGCGGGGTTCTGGCAGTGCCCAGGGGGAATTGGTGAAAACACCGATGCCGGCGCATTAACCCTTCAGCGCTGACCGCGGCACATGAGGTGTGCGCATGTTCAGGATGGCGAGCAGGGGGGGCCATCGAGTCCCCGCGCTGCTGTGACGGGGACCCGATGGCTTGGATGGCAGCCCGATGTCTTCCTTAGGAATCGTGGCTGCCATCCCTGCGAGCCTGTGCGATTCAGCCCCCTGGATCGCACAGGAAGCAGGCTGTAAGTGTATTACTGTGAGTAATACACTTACAGCAAATGCATTACAATACAAGAGTATTGTAATGCATTGTGCAGGGAATCAGACCCCCAAAAGTTGAAAAAAGGTGAAAAAAAAGTTGAAAAATAAAGTTAAAAAAAAATAATAATAAAAGTTTCAAGTAAAAAAAAAGAAAAATGCCATTTTCCCCCCAATAAAGTAAAAAAAAATTGTTAAAAAAATAAAAAAAAAGAAAAAGTAGGCATATTAGGTATCGCCGCGTCCGTATCGACCGGCTCTATAAAAATATCACATAAACCATCCCGCCAGCTGAACACAGTAAAAAATAAAAAATAAAAACAGTGCCAAAACAGCCATTTTTTGGTCACCTTCCCCATAAAAAGTGTAATACCAAGCGATCAAAAAGTCATATGTACCCCAAAATGGTACTCTGCTGCTCTTTTAATAGTCGCCTTCACAGTCCCCTCCTCCCGCCCCTTTAACAGTGACCTCATCTGCAGCCTGGCTGTAAGTTTGTACTGGAGGTGTGGCTACTCCATTTAGTCATGCACTCCACACTAGCCCGTCTGCCCCTTAGGTTGATTTTAATTAGTGTAACTATAAAGCCAAGTGGACTCGGAATGCATGTTGGTACCTGCATCCCTGAATTAGTGGACGCCTTTGAAGCACCAGAAATAGCAAAAGGCAGAGGGGATCCAGCATGCATGTGGAACCAACACCCCCTGATTATATGGAAGCCAAAGTTGGCACATAACAGGTAGGAAATAGTTCTAGGTTCCCGTCCTACAGAGATCACCTCGACGATTTGGTGGACGGGCTCAGATAATTTTGTACAAAATATATTTGCCAAGAGTCTCTGGTTTTCTAAACAAGCGTAGCATTGGCTTCAGTATAACTCATATCACTGTGGCATTTTGTGCTTTGTCTGGTTGGCAGTGTGCCGTTGCATTGTATGTATTTTCCTTTCTTTGTACATGGTTCTTTTACCCTACCCTTTCCACGTTTACACTGTACTGCTGCTGCTCCCAATTTAAAGGGAGAATTTTTCTACTCTTGCTCAGAACTAGACACTTTTTCTTATAACAATTATCTCTTGTGTGTGCATTCTGCCCCCATCAAGGCATAATTTTTGTAGGCTTGGTCCTTACAAGCCATTCTTTGTTCTGACAAGTAGTACTTGTGCGCATTGAATGAACAAACATTCTGACCCAGTCAAAGCTTAATATTTGGATGCTTCTCCACCAACAAGCCACTGTTTCTTCATTATCTCATAACTAGAGTTGAGCGAACGTGCTCGTAACGAGCACTGTACTGCTCGGATCCCCTGCGCTTGCATGGCCGCAGCCATCCGGATCCATCCTCCTCACCCGACTGCAAGTCAGTGGGGACGGATTCGTTTGGTATGACACACTCGTGTGTCATACCAAACGGATCCGCCCCCATTGACTTACAGTCAGGTGAGGACGGATCCGGATGCCTGCGGCCATGCGAGCGCAACTCTACTCATAACACAATGTGTGTTTCAACACCATCTGCCCTCAATAAGGGACAATTTTTGGAACATTTGGAATATTAAAAAGTACAACACATGTGACAGTGCAGTCTGTTTTTATCAAACTGGTGTAAAGTAGAACTGGCTTAGTTGCCCATATCAACCAATCAGATTCCACCTTTGATTTTTGCCGTCAAACGCCTCCTCGTCAAACAGCAGATCAGTGGGGGTTGTGGCGGTACACAGGTGCCCATGACCTGGTACACAGGTGGCCAGCTGTGATGATATCAACACTCTGCTTTCTGACATGGGCTTAAGTGATTATGTCATGACACTATATCCCTGCTCAGGCATGTGCAATGATGTCATCACACTTGCATCGGGATTTACTGCCTCATGTAGGCCTAGTATCGTAGGCTTGAGGCCTGTGAGGGTGAACGGTGGGGCAGGAAACCAATGGCTCCCATGCCCTACCACTGTATTCAACTGCATTGCTGTCCTGAGGATTTGTGGCTGCATAGTAGAGTGCTACCCCCCTCCAAATTCATAGTACCCTAGGCACATGTCCCTAATTGCAAATATAGCTCTGATATGAAATATGGGAAAGTTATTTGACACAATCCTAATTTGTACCAAAACTCCTTGTAGTTTTATCCTATACAGTTATGACTGTCAAGTATTACAGTATATTTTCACCAACCCAAACATATCAAACAAAAATATTGCATATTAATCTTTTAAATCAATATGTAATTTGTGGGCTTCCTAAGACAAAAATTCCTGGTGCTTGAGAAAAAAATGTAATTTATGTTCCCCAATCATAAAAATGTAAGCCGGTTATACAAAAATAAAAATAAATAAATAAATAAATAATCATTTTCCTTTTTAAACTCACTTGAGGCACTATCCACACCAGTACACTGTGTCTCACCTGCGGAGTGAACTTAATGTGACCTCCCCCACAACAGGAGAAATGTCACCCCAGTGCGACACACATACTGTATACAGTGGGTCGAGTAAAAGCGTGTCCAAACCCTGGCCCTATACTAGGTGTAGCGAACTGGAGAGCATCTGCTACACATCAGGATCACTGACTCCCCCTCCAAACACCTCTAACTGCATCAGGCTCAACATGCCCATCACATGTTAGGGAAGCACCCAACTAGGTGCAACGAAGGTCCATCACCCATGCCCATGCTGGCACTGCTCTTCTATCCCCAGCCACACGATGCAGGCATAAGCCTGACATAGCATGGCGGTGACACCAACAAGTGACCAAGTTAGATGAGGTAGCAGGTGAGCAACCCAAAAATTTAGCCTGACACAGCATGGCGGTGACAACAGAGTGACCGAGTTAGACTGTGGTAGCAGGAGGTGAAGCACGGATGGTAATTCGAAGGAGGAGGGGTTGGAGGAAGAGGCATAGTAAGTCTGAGAAACCGTGACCGAGGTAGGCCCCGCAATCCTCCAAGTGGGCAGTACATGAGCAGCCCCAGGGTCAGACTCGGTCAGAGTGACCGAGCTACACGACGGTAGCAGGTAGAGCACATAAAAAATTTAGCTTGGCCCTGTATGTGGGCATTGAGGGCTTGTTCATGTAGGTGGGCTGAACTTTTTTTCTGCTTGCGCTCCAACGTCTGCTGTAATGACAGCTGAACGTTGCGGAGGGACACATTGGTGGACAGTGTGGAGGATTATGGAGGCGAAGGGGTGGTTTTCCGGCGGGAGGCGCCCGTGCCGGGGTCCTGGGCTTGGGGTTGACTCGCAGAGGCAGCAAGTGACACAGGGGAAGGAGCAGTGGTGGGACCCGCATGAGGGGAACGGACGGCCTTGGTTCCATAGTGTTTAGCACTCGTATACCTGCGCATGCTGGTGGTGGTTAGGCTGGTAGTGGTGGAACCCCCACTTAAAAATTTGGCATCAACTGGCACGGCTGTCAACATTGAGCTTGAACTAGTGGGGCATGTGTGGTATCGATTCTTCTCAGTTTAAAATCGTATACGTCCCCTATCTTGGGACCATATATTTCACGGATTTTTCGAACACGGAAAAGGAAAAAGAGCTTGCTCTGGCCAGGGGAGTGTCTTTTCTACTGTAGCTAAGGGGACGTGTCCATGCTCTGCCTATCACAGTTCAGGAGCCAATTAAAAGAAGAACCAAAAAAAATCTGTTCTTCTTATCAGTTCAAAATCTAATACGTCCCCTATCCGGGTAAATTGTTTGGAGAGAGGGCCTGTAGGTGGGGGGCAGGCTGGGGGGAAGGAGGTTGAGCTGGAAGAGCCAGAGGAGTGCCCCCTTGGCTAGCGTGTGTGGTGGTGACAACAGCCGGATGGAGTTCGAATGACGACGCAGGACCCCAACTTAAAAATTTAGCATCAACCAGTACAGTTGTCAACTGTGAAATTTGTCACGTGGGGCATGTGTTGTATGCATTCTTCTCAGTTTAATACCGTATACAGCACCTATCCGGAAAAATAGTTTGGAGAGAGAGAAAGAGAGGAAAAAGACGTATTTTTAAAAGTGACGTTCAGTATAGATCAGTTAAAGAGAAAGAAAGGATTTTATGAAATGGATTTGTATCACTGAGAGCAAAAGCATGTATTTTTTTATGTGACGTGTAGTATAGATCACTTGGAGATAAAAAGGGGAATGTGCAAACTTGGGCGTCATGGTGGTGACAACAGAGTGAGCGAGTGACACTGCGGGAGCAGGCGAACCACATAAACATTTCTCCGTGGCCCTGTATGGCGGCCTGTGAGTGACTGAGTTAGTATGCGGTAGCTGGTGAAGCACCCAAAATTTTAGCCTGACACAGCATGGCGATTACACCACCAATGACTTTGTCCGACTGAGAATGCAGTGAAATGGCTTTTGTTGAGCCCCCAAAATTTTTTTTCTTTTCGTAGTACATAAAGTCGACCATCAGCAAAAAAAATTTTTTTTAAATGTCGGTACTTGTGCCTCCTGAAAAATTGTTTTGGACTGTCTGTTTGACACTCCTGAAACATTGTTTTACAGTGTCTGTAGTTGACACTGTGGAAAAATTGTTTGGATAGAGGGCCTGTAGGTGGCCCTCCGGAAAAATTGTTTAGAGAGAGGGCCTGTAGGTGGACCTCCGGAAAAATTGTTTGGAGAGAGGGCCTGTAGGGGGCCTTCCAGAAAAATTGTTTAGAGAGAGGGTCTGTAGGTGGCCCTCCGGAAAAATTTTTAGATAGAGGGCCTGTAGCTGGCCCTCCGGAAAAATTGTTTGGAGAGAGGGCCTGTAGGGGGCCCTCCGGAAAAATTGTTTAGAGAGAGGGCCTGTAGGTGGCCCTCCGGAAAAATTGTTTAGAGAGAGGGCCTGTAGGTGGCCCTCCGGAAAAATTGTTTAGAGAGATGGCCTGTAGGTGGCCCTCCGGAAAAATTGTTTGGAGAGAGGGCCTGTAGGGGGCGTAAAAGAGTGCCAGTTGGCCCTCTAAAAAATTGCGTTTTGGGTCAGCGTTAGGCAAAGACGAAAGGAGGAGGAGGAGTAGGAGGAGTAGAGAAGAGGAATCGGAAACATAAGTAATGTTAATCTTTAGCTGCTTTCCCCTGGAGGAGATTTGAATTCCGGTGAAATCCAGGCTTTGTTAATTTTAATAAGCGTCAGCCTGTCAGCGCTGTCAGTTGACAGGCGTGTACGCTTATCGGTGATGACGCCACCAGCTGCACTGAATACCCGCTCTGACAACACGCTAGCGGCAGGGCAGGCCAGCACCGCCAAGGCGTACAGCACCAGTTCAGGCCACGTGTCCAGCTTTGAAACCCAGTAGTTGTATGGAGCAGAGTGATCGGTCTGGACGTTAGTATGGTCAGCTAGGTACTCCCTCACCATCTTTCTGTAAAGCTCCCCCCTACTCTGCCTAGACTGGGGACAGGTGACAGTGTCTTGCTGGGATGACATAAAACTGGCAAAGGCCTTGGAGAGCGTTCCCCTGCCAGTGCTGGACAAGCTGCCTGCTCGCCTCCTCTCCCCCGCTACTTGGCCCACAGAACCACGCCCTCTGCTGCTAGCGGCGTCAGATGGGAAGGATTGTTTCAGCTTGTGCATCAGGGCCTGTTGATATCTATTCACTCTCATACTCCTTTCCTCTACAGTGATGAGAGTGGAAAGGTTCTGCTTGTACCGTGGGTCCAGGAGAGTGAGCACCCAGTAATCAGTGTTTGAAAAAATTCTTCTAATGCAAGGGTCACGGGATAGGCAGCCTAACATGAAGTCTGCCATGTGCGCCAGAGTCCCAACACGCAAGAATTCCCTCTCCTCACTGGCCTGACTCTCCATTTCCTCCTCCTCCTCTTCAGCCCATACACGCTCAAGAGTTAAGAAGGACTGAGCATTGGTACCCTCTTCTGTCTCGCCGGTATTCTCCTCCTCTTCCTCCTCATCCTCATCCCCCTCCTCCGATACGCGCTGAGAAACAGACCGGAGGGTGCTCTGGCTATCAAGCGACGTATCTTCCTCCACCGTCTCTTGTGACAAGCGCAAAGCTTCCGACTTCATGCTGAGCAGAGAGTTTTTCAACAGGCAAAGCAGCGGGATGGTGAGGCTGATAATGGCGGCATCGCCGCTGACCATCTGTGTTGACTCCTCAAAGTTGGTCAACACCTGGCAGATATCAGACATCCACGTCCACTCCTCATTGTAGACTTGAGGAATCTGACTGACCTGATTACCAGTTCTGGTGGAAGTTGACATCTGGCAGTCTACAATCACTGTGAGTGAGCGGGCAGTTGTAGGCGGCGCTGCGCTGCCCTGAGAGTGGCAGCATCTGTGGTCAACTTGCGGAAATGCGCACAGATGCGGCGCACCTTGGTGAGCAAATCAGACAGATTGGGGTATGTCTTGAGGAACCGCTGAACTATGAGATTGAACACGTGGGCCAGGCATGGCACATGTGTCAGTCTGCCTAGTTGCAGAGCCGCCACCAGGTTACGCCCGTTGTCACACACAACCATGCCTGGCTTGAGGTTCAGCAGTGCCAGCCACAGATCGGTCTGCGCCGTGATGGCCTGTAATAGTTCTTTGGCGGTGTGCCTTTTGTCACCTAAGCTCAGCAGTTTGAGCACCGTCTGCTGGCGCTTAGCCACGGCACTGCTGCTGCGCCTATAGCTACCGACTGAAGGCGCCGTGCCCACGGATGGTAAGTCGGAGGAGGAGGTGGAGGAGGAGGGGTCGGAGGAGGAGGCATAGTACGTCTGAGAGACCGTGACCGAGGTAGGCCCCGCAATCCTCGGTGTGGGCAGTACATGAGCGGCCCCAGGGTCAGACTCGGTCCCAGCCTCCACCAAGTTAACCCAATGTGCCGTCAGTGATATATAGTGTCCCTGCCCAGCAGCACTTGTCCACGTGTCCGTGGTTAGGTGGACCTTCTCAGAAACAGCGTTGGTCAGGGCACGGATAATGTTCTGTGAAACATGCTGGTGTAGGGCTGGGACGGCACATCGGGAAAAATAGTGGCGGCTGGGGACGGAATACCGAGGGGCAGCCACCGCCATGAGGTTGCGAAAGGCCTCAGTCTCTACCAGCCTATAGGGCAGCATCTCCAGGCTCAGCAATTTGGAGATGTGGACGTTGAGGGCTTGGGCATGTGGTGGGTGGAACTGTATTTCCTCTTGCGCTCCAGCGTCTGCTGTAAAGACATCTGAACGCTGCGCAGGGACACACTGGTTGACGCTGTGGAGGATCGTGTAGGCGAAGGTATGGTTTTCCGGCGGGAGGCGCTCGTGCCGGGGTCCTGGGCAGGGGGTTGACTAGCAGAGGCAGCGAGTGACACAGGGGAAGAAGCAGTGGTGGGACCCGCAGGAGGTGAACGGCCTTGGTTCCATTGATTGGGGTGTTTAGCACTCATATGCCTGCGCATGCTGGTGGTGGTTAGGCTAGTAGTGGTGGCACCCCTGCTGATCCTGGTGTGGCACAGGTTGCACACCACAGTCCGTCGGTCATCCTCAATTTCTTTAAAGAACCTCCAGACTTGCGAACATCTAGGCCTCGCCACGGGAGCTTCACTACGTGAAACAGTTGCTGCTGATGCACCAGCTCTGGCCCTGCTTCTCCCTCTGGCCACACCACTGCCTCTTCCAACCTGTTTTGGTGCAGCACTCGCCTCCGCCTCAGAAGCACTGTCTTCACTCGGCTTATCAACCCAGCTTGGGTCAGTCACCTCGTCATCCTCTGATTCCTCAGTCTGCTGCCCCCTCGGACTTCCTGCCCTGACAACAACTTCACCACTGTCTGACAACCGTGTCTCCTCATCATCCGACACCTCTTTACACACTTCTTCCACTAAGTCAACAATGTCATCACCCACAGACTGCGACATTTGGAAAACTTGGGCATCGGGAAAGAGGTCAGCAGCAACCTGAGAAGTGGTTTGTGACTCTGGGAAAGGTCCAGAAAACAGTTCCTCAGAGTATGCCGGATCGCATTCCAAATTTTCCTGGGAGGGGGCAGACTGGGGAGAAGGAGGTTGAGGTGGAGGAGCCAGAGGAGTGCTCCCTTGGGTAACGTGGGTGGACTGCGTGGAAGACTGACTGGTAGACAAATTACTTGAAGCATTGTCCGCAATCCACGACATCACCTGTTCGCACTGTTGTGGTTTCAACAGTCCTCTACCACGTGTCCCTGTAAGTTGAGACATGAAGCTAGGGAGTGTAGCTCTGCTCCCTCATCAGCAGGTACTGTCTCACCCTGCCCAGGACCACGGCCTCTGCCCCCTGCAGTAATTGAATGCCCAAGCCCTCGTCCTCGACCCTTAGCCCTGGGGTTCAACATTTTCTGTATATAAGTGTATTATATATACCAAAAAAAAAAATGGGCCTGCTGTACTGAAACCCACAAACTTGTTCAATCTGAAGTTAATATATAGGTGGATAAGTTAGAGCAAAATTACGTATTTTATTACATACCGTATGGAGCAATTACACTGAAACTATTAGATTAGGCAGACTTGGTCTGCTTAAGTGCAACCCAGAAAAATGTTGCACTCAGATTTTTCTAATGTAGCTGTATCAGTGAGAGCAAAAGACCTGTTTTAATTATGTGACGTACAGTATGGGTCACCTGGACAGAAAATACGGATTGTGGTTTGTATATAGGTGGATAAGTTAGAGCAAAATTACGTATTTTATTACGTACCGTGCAGTATGGAGCAATTACACTGAAACTATTAGATCAGGCAGACTTGGTCTGCTTAAGTGCAACCCAGACAAATGTCGCACTCAGATTTTTCTAATGTAGCTGTATCAGTGAGAGCAAAAGACCTTTTTTAATTACGTGACGTACAGAATGGGTCACCTGGACAGAAAATACGGATTGTGGTTTGTGGTGACTGGCCAGCTTAACTGTGACACACAGAATGGTTCCACACAGATGTATGAAATGGATTTGTATCACTGAGATAAAACAACAAAAAAACTAAGTTTTTTTTTTTTTTTTAACGTGACGTGCGGAATATATCAGAGAGCAAACTCAGCCCCTGCTGACTGTGGCTATTTTCACTGCAACCCAGAAAAATGTTGCACTCAGAATTTTCTAATGTAGCTGTATCAGTGAGAGCAAATGACCGTATTGGATTACGTGACGTACAGTATGGGTCACCTGGACAGAAAATACGGATTGTGGTTTGTGGTGACTGGCCAGCTGAACTGTGACACACAGAATGGTTCCACACAGCTGTATGAAATGGATTTGTATCACTGAGATAAAACAACAAAAAAACATTTTTTTTTTCTTTTTTAACGTAACGTGCAGAATATATCAGCGAGCAAACTCAGCCCCTGCTGACTGGGGCTATTTTCACTGCAACCCAGAAAAATGTCGCACTCAGATTTTTCTAATGTAGCTGTATCAGTGAGAGCAAATGACCGTATTGGATTACGTGACGTACAGTATGGGTCACCTGGACAGAAAATACGGATTGTGGTTTGTGGTGACTGGCCAGCTGAACTGTGACACACAGAATGGTTCCACACAGCTGTATGAAATGGATTTGTATCACTGAGATAAAACAACAAAAAAAAAATTTGTTATATATGGCGATAGCTGCACTACTAGTGCCAGCCAGCCCAGCCAGGAGACAAAAAAAAGTGTCTTGTAGCCCTTAGAAGGGCTGTTGGGTTCTTTTGAGATCACTCCTGCTTAACAGAGAACTAAATCCAGGCCCTAACACTCTCCCTGAAACGCAGCAGATCTGTCCCTAACGACATCCAGACAGCCTCTGAGCCGAGCACCGCCGGACGTCACTAGTATATTCCAGGGTCACCTGATCTGGCCAGCCAACCCCTGCTATCGACATGTAAGGCCCCACGTGATGCTGGGGGGTACCGCAGAGTCTCCTGGCTAGTGATTGGCTGAGCTATAGGCGCCAAAAATTCAAAATGCGGGAGATGCCATTTCCTCAAGCATGGCGAGATACTCGTCCGAGCAGCGAGCACTTACAAGTACCCTAATACTCGAACGAGCACCAAGCTCGGACGAGCATGCCCACTCATCTCTAGTGATTATCAATAAAAATTAGTTTTTTCAGTTTTAGCGTAATCCCTTCCCAGCAGTGAGTTTACGATATCTAAGGGACGCTTAAGTACCTTATTAGTATAGCCGTTATTATTTGTGTTTTCCATTGTCCTGTATACTTTGTAGCTATGATATGTGTGTCATTGGAGGATCCCCAACTGGCCTCATACATATCTCCTTTGTAAGATTCAGGTGAGTAGGGACCCCTCAGATTCGACCTTTAATTTTCCAAATGAAAAATTAAAGGTGGAATTACTTAAGCCAGATTTCCTTTTTTTCCTTTACAACATTTTTTAATAAATCCCTCCTTGTGTTTACTATTTATTATCTAGCGAATGTCATGCCCCCCCCCCCCCCCGACTACAGCATTCTGTGTATAATAAATGCATATACATCCAGGAATATTTTACATGGGCTTTATTTACCTGATTACACATAGATCATAACAGTAGCCAATCAGAATCTTATAGGTAGAGGCTGCTTTAGAAGGAACAATTACTAGGTATGGCCCTAATCATTTCACTTCCATGCTTCAATGGGCCTCATGAATCACACCTAGCCAAACCTTAAATTTACTGTAAGAATTAATTTAATTGGTAACTCATCTGACCTGTATGATAATACTAATTTTATGTATTAATGTTTTTTCAGGATATAATGCAAGTTTACCGAATTACACACACTGTGGTGCAAATGACTGCCCATATAATGAAGTCATCAATGTAAACAGCACCAGTTCTAAGAAGCCAACAACATCTTTAATTTACACACTTTTGGGTATTTATACAGGTAAGACCTTTTTCTTTTTTTTCCATTCTTAAATTAAAGGATCAATAAACCTATTGACGAGAGGTGTGGTAATTAAGGATCAGTGAAAAACCATAATCCACTGCTGTGGACAGTATAGTATTATAGCAAGAGAATAGGAGATATACTGTATTTGTGAACTTGGGGTATAATAAGAGGTGTAATCACAGAAAAAGAGGGAGTGAGAATTGGTCACTATCAGGTGTATTTGCTGGCAGGCTACAGCTCATCTTCTGGCAACTAGTTCTACACTACAGATTCCTGCAAAAACAAGCATTATTTTTTTTTGGCGTTATTGCTTTGTTATTGACTACATTGTACATTACTGCAAGATGAATAGGATACAGCAGCAAACACATTTTACATCAGTAATGCAAATCATAACCATGCAACCGAAGGCATTACTGCATCAGAATGTCTGGTTCAAAAGATGTTTTACATCACTGCAAAAAAAAATTCTTGTTATTCTTTGAAAAAAGTCTTCAATAATTTTTTTATTTTTTACTTTTTTTAGGGTTTTGTAGCTCTTGTTTGAGGCCACAAGACTCTGTGTTTTTTTTATTATTTGTTTAGATAGATCTATATTGGTAATAGAATTGCTTATTTCTTATGCTGTCCAAAATAAGAATTGAAGCTCCAATACCCTGGGTCAATTACCGGCATAGTTATTGGCCGTAGAGAATGCTGGTAAGCGTGAGCTTCCAGGTTTTTTAGCTTTTAGATGATGTGATCACTAGTGTTGAGCGAGCATGTTCGGCCGAACTCGTTCGGCCGAGCATGCCTACGCGCGGTTCCGCTCGGTGTTCGGCCGAACACCGAGTGTACTCGAGCGCAATGCTCGAGTCTCTTCCCCGCACTGTAATGTGCGCTAATGCGTACAAATTCAGTTAATTAGCATACTTTTATGAGTGAAAGGAGTAAAAGAGGAGAAGTCGCGATTGTGACCTTTTTCTATTATCCAGACACCCTCCCCTCTTCCGAGCGGGGGGTGCCTGGTTTAGTCCCATTGACTAACATTATGCTCGGGTGCTCTGGCCGAGCACCCGAGCATAATGTTAGTCAATGGGACTAAACAGAGGTGCACAGAGGTGCTCGCTCAACACTAGTGATCACACTAGATCAATACATCTAAAGGCTTTAATGATCGCGATCACCATTATTACCGGTCACAGTCATTAGCTGTGTTTTAAACAGCGAAGAAGCACTGGCCATGGTGCCTGCTGCACACTCGAGCGGGCGCTATGTTTATCCATCCTATGTTTACCCATCCTAAGCCCTTTTCCATATCAGTGTTACGCAGTGGTACCATTTAGTATGTACTGGTGTCATGTATTTTTCCTTCCCATATGCAAATGGTCATGTCAAACTAATTTAATCAGTTTCTATGAGGAAGTAAGTTCTAAACTTGACAAGGGTGAGTCAATGGATGTTGTATATCTTGACTTATCCAAAGCATTTGATACAGTGCCACATAAAAGGTTAATGTATAAAATGAGTATGCTTGTACTTGGAGAGAATATCTGTATGTGGGTAAGTAACTGGCTGATAGAGGGTGGTTATTAACGGTACACACTCAGATTGGGTCACTGTCACTAGTGGAGTACCACAGGGGTCAGTATTGGACCACTACAGAGATCTCTCCAATCATCTATTTATTCCCATGACTGTGACGAGGGAACATCCCCCACATCTGAAGGAAAGAAGGTTTCTACACAAAAATAGGAGAGGTATTATGGTAAGAGCAGTGAAACTATGTAACTCTCTGCCTGAGGAGGTGGTGATGGTGAATTCACTAAAAGGGTTCAAGAGAGACCTGGATGTATTTCTGGAGTGTAATAATATTACAGGTTATATTTACTAGATTTCTGGAGAAAGGTCATTAATCTAGGGAGTATTCTGATTAGCTGAATTTTCCCCCCTAAAATAAAGAAAATTGGCTTTCACCTCACGCTTTGGCCTCCTCTGGATCAACTTGCAGGATAACAGGCTGAACTGGATGGACAGATCTCTTTTTCAGCCATACAAACTATTGGGGTCATTTATCAAACTGGTGTAAAGTAGAACTGGCTTAGTTGCCCATAACTACCAATGAGATTCCACCTTACATATTCCAAAGGAGCTGTCAAAAAGGAAAGGTGGAATCTGATTGGTTGCTATGGGCACTGTACACCAGTTTGATAAATGACTCCATATGTTACTATAATGCTCCCTATAAATTTCTATTTATGCTAATAGTTTTTTCATGATCCTCATCTTGTTATTCCCATACGGTAAGTACAGTCATGGCCAAAAGTTTCGAGAATGATACAAATATTAATTTTTACAAAGTCTACTGCTTCAGTTTTTATAATGGCAATTTGCATATACTCCAGAATGTTATAAAGAGTGATCAGCTTAACAGCAATTGCTTGCAAAGTCAATATTTGCCTAGAAAATGAACTTTATCCCCCAAAACACATTTCAACATCATTGCAGCCCTGCCTTAAAAGGACCAGCTAACATCGTTTCAGTGATTGCTCCATTAACACAGGTGTGGGTGTTGATGAGGACAGGGCTGGAGATCAATCTGTCATGATTAAGTAAGAATGACACCACTGGACACTTTAAAAGGAGGCTGGTGCTTGGCATCATTGTTTCTCTTCTGTTAACCATGGTTATCTCTAAAGAAACACGTGCAGTCATCATTGCACTGCACAAAAATGGCCTAACAGGGAAGAGTATCGCAGCTAGAAAGATTGCACCTCAGTCAACAATCTATCCATCATCAAGAACTTCAAGGAGAGAGGTTCCATTGTTGCCAAAAAGGCTCCAGGGCGCCCAAGAAAGACCAGCAAGCGCCAGGACCGTCTCTTAAAAGTGTTTCAGCTGCGGGATCGGGCTACCAGCAGTGCAGAGCTTGCTCAGGAATGGCAGCAGGCAGGTGTGAGTGCATCTGCACGCACTGTGAGGCGGAGACTCTTGGAGCAAGGCCTGGTCTCAAGGAGGGCAGCAAAGAAGCCACTTCTCTCCAGAAAAACATCAGGGACAGACTGATATTCTGCAAAAGGTACAGGGAGTGGACTGCTGAGGACTGGGGTAAAGTCATTTTCTCTTATGAATCCCCTTTTCGATTGTTTGGGACATCTGGAAAACAGCTTATTCGGAGAAGACGAGGTGAGCGCTACCACCAGTCTTGTCTCATGCCAACTGTAAAGCATCCTGAAACCATTCATGTGTGGGGTTGCTTCTCAGCCAAGGGAATCGGCTCTCTCACTGTCTTGCCTAAAAACACAGCCATGAATAAAGAATGGTACCAGAATGTCCTCCGAGAGCAACTTCTCCCAACCGTCCAAGAGCAGTTTGGCGATCAACAATGCCTTTTCCAACATGATGGAGCACCTTGCCATAAAGCAAAGGTGATAACTAAATGGCTCGGGGAACAAAACATAGAGATTTTGGGTCCATGGCCTGGAAACTCCCCAGATCTTAATCCCATTGAGAACTTGTGGTCAGTCATCAAGAGATGGGTGGACAAACAAAAACCTACAAATTCTGACAAAATGCAAGCATTGATTGTGCAAGAATGGACTGCTATCAGTCAGGATTTGGTCCAGAAGTTGATTGAGAGCATGCCAGGGAGAATTGCAGAGGTCCTGAAGAAGAAGGGTCAACACTGCAAATATTGACTTGCTGCATTAACTCATTCTAACTGTCAATATAAGCTTTTGTTACTCATAATATGATTGCAATTATATTTCTGTATGTGATAAAAACATCTGGCAAACACACATAAAAACCAGAGGGCAGCAGATCATGTGAAAATATAATATTTGTGTCATTCTCAAAACTTTTGGCCATGACTGTACTTCTCACAATTACAGTTTAGGATGCCTTTAAAAATATCCCATTTTGCGGCCTATTTCCAAAGACTTTGTCCAAATAAATGAGGCCAATGGCCTCTCTTATGTGGTCAAATTTTGCTTTTTGAGAAGTTTGGCATTTCTTTGTGCCTCACTGAAGGAACACTCTTTTGAATGACAATTGGAAGATTATTACTCCTATCATCATTTTATTATTCTTGTTGCCTCCATGTATTTCTACCCACGGTGACTCCACATTTTAATTTCCCTCACTTATACCATCCCAGAGTGTGGGCTTTAGGCAGGATTTTACATAAAGGCAACCCCCCTCCGGTTTTTACGATCCTTTCTAAACAGACTGTAACCCTGTACCAGTTTTCCCCACTGTTTCATAGCCCTCCTCAGACATTGCTAACTCCAGTTCACCAGTTGTATTAGTCAGGCTTCTGGCATTAGTACAGTATGCATACAATTAAAGGTTTTTGGATATTTTTTACCTTAAACCTTTCCTTATGAATTGTAATAGTCCCTCCATTCTAACTTCAGTCCCATTACGTTGTCCCAGATCACTAATAACTATTTAATTTCTGTGCCAACCTACATAATTTTGATATGATTTTTCTTAGACCATTCTTTTGTGACAAGTACATATAATATTTAAAAAAAATTAAGAAAAACTAAAAATTCTGAAAAAATTTATAATTTCCTTTTCTTATCAATTTTTTAAACTGTTAGGCCCCATTCAGACGACCGTGTTACATGGCCGTATACGGGCCGTGAAAGCCCGGCCTGTGCTGCCCCAGAGGACGGGAGTGCACGGCGTCATTGGTTGCTATGACGCCGTGCGCTTCCTGAGGCCGCGCGCGGTACAGTGAAACATTGTTGTTCCCTGACGAACATGCTGGTGTTCCTGGGCAGGAACCACATTTACCCAGGGGTCGGTAAAGGACATACATAGTATGCAGAGCTGGTACTGCTTTTTTTAGAGAAGTAGTGATGGCTTGGGACTCTCCACCTTGGCTCGGCACAAGCCATCAGTTCTCTGAAATGGGCAGTGTAAACCCCATGGAAAGGGAAGGACTGTAGTATCAGCAACTTGGCCAGGAGCAAGTTGAGCTTCTGCACAGTTGGATGAGAGCATGCATAGTGTTGTCTCTTTGCAATCACCTCAGTGATCAATTCCTGGTGAAACACATGATGAGGAGTAGATGGAAGAGGTGGAGCATCAGAACCAGCAAACATTGGGAAGGAAACACAGCACCCTACTGCTGAGGTGGTGGAGTCCTGACTGCTGTAGGGGGTGGGGTTGGCTGGGAGATGCTTTAGGCAGTACCAGTACATTAGCGCCACAGTTTTCCCAGGCTACTTTATGGTAACCCTACATGTGTTGATGCAGTGCCGTAGTGCCAACATTTGCACCCTGGCCACGCTTCATCTTCTGCCCACATATCCTAGATCCTACATACGGCCACTCTGATGTTCTCAAGTGATTTGATGAAAAATTTCCATACCGTTAAGTATGGAATTTTATCCCCACGACTACTTGCTGCCCGCTGCTACCTCAATTAAGCCATGCACTGTTAGTTGTTTCCATACAGATAAGGTCCTGAGTAGTAGACGGTCTACCCTAGACACATTTGGCTCCAGATCTCACATTGCTTCCACCCTTCTGGCTCATTGGCATGCTGCCACCCTGCTGCTGTTTCACAGGCCTGCTGCCACCCTCACCTTGATGATGATGAAGTTTCCTCTTCACTCGGCTCGCACATGCGATCGTCCACATCATCATCCACTACTGTCTGCTCGTCACATAGGTCACCGTCACCAGTCTCATGGCAGCCCTGACAGCTCTCAACACCAGCTCCAATATGACTGTCATCATCACTATTTGCATGCCCACAGGAGGAAGCAGCGGACCTGTTCACCAAATCTGTGCTGGGCAGTAGCTGCTGACTGTCCTCAGTAATATCTTCCTTGCTGAAAAGCAGAGCAGAACTGGTGGCAAACATCACTTGCCTGGCAGAAGGAGCAGCAAAGGAAAGAGGCAGATTTAGGACAGATGAGGGCAAAGAGCTTGTTCCTGGGCCATCCCATTAAGTGTGGTGTCAGTGGAACCCACCAACTCCTGATTGTGGGTGTCTGATGTCAGTTGAGATGATGTTGAAGATAGAGTCAACCATTATAGGGCAGCGGGATTGGTCATCAAAATACGACCGCTGGATGACACTGGCAGCTCTAGCCTGTTGCTGTGGCTGCTGCTACCACCACCCCTTCTTCTGCTGCTACTTTTGCTGGATCCAGCAACATTTTTGCCATTGACAGTTCCTTTGGAGGGCCCTGGCACCTCCTTGTTGGACATACTGTATGGTAACAGTAACTGTAAATGAAAAATAAATTAGTCAATATAAATGTGGACATCCACACTAAACAGTTATATTACTCAGGTTATTCACCCCAAAATAAGAATCAAGGCCTAATGGGATTGCATATCTATGAAATCAGATGGACAACACTCTAATGGTTAAATTACACAGCTTATTCACCCCAATTTGAGAATACCGGTGTAATAGAATTGCTTATCTATTAAACTAGCTTGGCACCCCAATAAAGGTTTTATCACACAGCTTATTCACCCTACTTTGAGAATAAAGATATAATAGAATTGCTTATCTATTAAAAAAAGTGGGCTCCGTTCAATTAGATATCTCAGTGCCCTTCACAGGTGATTGATGCAAACTGCTCTGCCTCCTAAGGATTCCTTTAGCCTACAGAGCCTGCATTTTGCTGCAGTCTCCCTATGCAGAGATGTACCAATAAAATGTAACTTTTAATTGGAGACAATATAAAATCAGCTCTATAAGCTATTATCTAAACCCGAGTGTGAAACTGCTAGATAAGTAAAGGCACAGTAAAGACACATTGATATCACTCTCACTAGTGTTCCCTCCTGCAGTGATTTTTAAAGATCATGAACAAGAAACATCGCAGCTGCTATCCTGCACAATGAGGTTACTTTTGCCCTGCTGCTGACGGCGCATTTGAGTGGTCCGTTTGGACCTTTACCTCTATCTCTTCTTTATCTGCATATTGATGTACTTGAATATGCATATCTTTAGTAGCGTTGAGCCCCTTGTGGACTCGAGCTAATTGTATGGAAACTGTACCGTATCAGTTTTTCTTTGCTTTTCTATTAATTTGGTTTACCCTATTTTTCTTCTTATCTATCCCCTGAGTAACCTAAATTATAAATATAATATATGGGGATACGCATTGGGATTCATATTTGTTTATTTTTCTGTTAAAGTATATAGGTGCACAATAGAAATAGGCACAGGGACAGAGTGATCCTACCATATGGGTCTATCTCTGGCCTGAGCCAGAGTAAGGGAATGTCAGTATTCACAATGTGCCTTCCCCATTACTCTGTCCTCCACATATACCAATGTGTCTTTTCTGTGCCTTTACTTATATAAGGGATGAGATAATGGTTTATATAGTAGAGCAGATTTTATATTGTCTCCAATTAAAAGTTAAGATTTATTGATACATGCCCTCTGTGATATGCTAAACTTATTTCATGACCTACATTGAGATTACCAACTTTTTGTTTTCTAAATTTTCTCCCTACACTGTCCCTTCATTGTCCCTATACCAGATCATACTATTAAAAGGTCTGTAAAACACTTTCCCTAGCACTTACCACATCTGTCCCTATGCTCAGTTCACTGGAAAATGGCAGAGACTGTGAAGGATGAGGATTTTTATACGGCTGTGACATCACAGGGGCTGTCTATCTACTTATTGGTTGGCTGCATGGCATTATGGGTGATCCCTCATTTCCGAGCTTCTTACTTTCACTTTGTAATATGTGCAGCAGCCATTTTAGAAAAAATATGATTTGTTACCACGAAGTGTGAGGAAATTCAGATTTTTCCAGTAATTCGGATCAAATTCCACTTAGTTGATTCGCTCAACACTAATTATAAACCTGCACAAACATCAGCAGCAGCATCACCTGTTCCCAAGATGACCACAATAAAAGCAGACCTGGTCCTGGCAGTCCAACATACAATCATCTTCATAGATATCAGCACCATCATCTCCGCCACTTTTCCCACACTGATCTCACACAGCTCATAAATAGGAAGACTATTTTGAGTATCTTCTGTAGCACCACACAAGGAAGAACAATAAAGACAGATGATGAAAATGAAAGGCTTATTTGAGTAGTAGGAGTAGGAGGAATGTGTTGAACCCTTGGCTAAAGGCACATTGCACGTGCTCATGCACACGACCTTAGCCATTTTTTGTGGTCCACAAATTGCAGATTCACAAAATTCGAATGCGCATTTTGCAGAATGGAACTTCCAGCCCATAACAGTCCTATCCTTGTCTGTAATACGAACATGTTCTACCTTTATGGGTGCCACAGAATGAACATGGTGTGCTGTCCACATTTTTTGCGGCCCCATTTAAGTGAATGTGTCCACATTGACCCGCAAAAAATATTGGTTCGGATGTGGACTAAAACAATGGTCATGTGCATAAGCCCTAAAACTCAGAGGTAACATCAACATCATCCTGCCTGTAACTGAGATGGTCAGCGAGCCATCCAGTCCACAATCGCATTTGCTTCTTCCTCAATAATAATCCATAGTCTAGTGGATGTGAGGGAGAACTGTGGCCTGCTACTACTTCTACTGGCAGGATGGCTGGTGCCAATGATGCTGCTGCTTATACTATAAAAGCCACCCATATTCTCACTTGTGAATTATGTTTGTAATTATATTATTATATTGTAATGTCACATTGTATTAAGTCAGGTACACAAGTCTATGATGAATGGAGTTTTTCTATATGTGTAATTTTCTATATGTGTAAAGCCGAAATATACACTCACTGTGACGCTGCAAAGCACTTTCAGTCTGGCTTGGTACACTAATTTTTAACTGAAGAAGCTTTACAAGAGGTTTTTTTTTGTTTTTTTTTCTAAAAAAATGTGCAATTGGACAGAGTCTGCTTCAAAGTCTGCTTCAAAAATATATGCTGACCATGACGCTGCAAAGCATGTCCAGTCTAGGGTGGCCAGACGTCCGGTTTTCGGGCTCCCTGTCCTCCATCGGGCGCAGGGCCTAGACGGACACAGGGATGTCCACCTTTTCAGTAACCCATGATCAGACAGCAGCATTGTGCTGTATTAGCGTGAGCTGCAGCAACTTACTGAGGCTTCTCTCATCCCCAGTTGGTCACTAGAGCCTGCAGACATGGCTCCCTGTGACTGACTGAGGGGGAGAGAAGCACCCCGAACTGCCTTCACCTTCCCTTCTGAAAGTTGTTTGCTCTTCTTCACCTGTGTTTTTCCTGCTGGTTATGGGGGTGTGACCTCACATAGTGGGGGTGTGGCTTCACGGAGCCAGGGCGTGGTTTATCCATTTGGGGCGTGGTCGACGAGATTCGGCTTTCTGGGGTGAAGCCAGTGGCCACCCTAGTCAAGTCAAGGTTGGTAAATTTTATTAAATAAATAAACTTTTTAACAGTTTTTTTTAGTAAAGAAATACACAATTGGACATTGTCCAGCAGTGGTGTAGAGTGGGGTGGGGAGGTTTGCCTTGCCTCGGATGCCAAACTGCAGTTGACTGTAGTAAAGCAGTTTACTGCAGGTTATGGGAGCCTTTGACTCCTGTCCCCGCAGTTCAGGCTCATAGGCCACAGGCCACTAGGCCTGAAATCTGTGAGAGGTATGTGGCGCTGTATTCTCCAGCATGTTTCATAGAGATTTGAGTAATATCAATCCAAATATCTCTTTAAGGCTTCATTCACACGACCGTATGTGTTTTGCGGTCAGCAAATTGCGGATTGTAACAATGCCTATCCTTGTCAGCACAACGGACAAGAATAGGACATGTTCTATCTTTTTTGCGGAACGGAAATGCGGACATACGGAAACGGAATGCAAACGGAGTACCTTCCGTTTTTTTTGCGGACCCATTGAAATGAATGGTTCCACATACGGTCCGCAAAAAAAACGGAACGGACACGGAAACAAAATACGGTCGTGTGAATGAAGCCTAATAGTAGGGCTGAGGGAGTTGTTGGTCTGAGAATTTTTCACAGCAGGGGGAGCAGAAAGTCTAGAATCAGCACTTCCCTTTAAGCCACTGAGGGCCTTGGTAGGCCCACACCGCCTCAACCCGGCCCCAGGTCACACTATGGGTGCAATAAATTCTAGGGCCTCTCACCATGACAATGCAGACAAATTTCACTGTGTGCATTGCCGTGGTGGGCAGCCCTGGAACTCATAACAGGTATAAGCCATGGTGTCCACAATACCTTTGTCTTAACATCGTGACTCTAACTAACATCAGGACATCCTATGTGGGGCTCCCAAAGCTGGCTCTGCCTCCTCCTGCTGTGCAGTGCTGCTGCTGTGTCCAGCTGGACGAGGAGAAGGACAATTCAGGTGACAGCTGCTTCAATACCTGTACTTAGAGCGTTATTGCTGTGTTAACTGTAGCGTTACATAAGATTGCAGGTAGGTAAAAAGGGCGTGTCCAAGTGTTGGAAACCTATGCTATGCCACTGTTGTCCAGTATAACCACGATGCTTAAAAAATTATCAGCCGGTGCTTATGATTTTTTTTAAGATAAAAATTGGGCTTCCCTAGAAATAAGGAGTACTGTAGCTTTTAATATGGATATGCAATAAAAGCAGGGTCTTATCAAATGAAATCCCTAAATCTTTCTCTATAACACCCTCATTTGCATTGTCAGGATCTGTACATGTGTGCGGGATTGGCAATGACGTAAGCCACAGGCTTCCAAGGATTAAAAATCCACAAACAGTTTATTATCGTGGGTAATATAGTAGAAATAAATTAGTGGCTCACCAACTTGAAAAATGAAGAGCGAGGTGCACTTGCCTATGGCTCACCCTCTTGCCGTGTAAGTATTGTAGTCGTATTAGTAGTTAGTTTAGGCAGGCACACTCTATTTTGGGACCGCATACAAAAAGATAGCAAATTGGTAACTGTATATAGATCCCTTTAACAATAAGTGATAAAGATAGTAGATAGTATGCCACAGTATGAATACCTCTATTCTTGTTTAAAAAGGTATAAATAGAATTATGGAAGCGCTCATCTCCATAGTCATCTGTATTGCCGTCCTCAGGACGGCGATACAGATGACTGTATTGTACTGGGGCAGGGGAGGGAGAGGTGTCTCCCCTGCCCGTTCCTCTGATAGGCTGCAGGCACTGGGCCTGCAGCCTATCAGAGGCCGGCTCAGGCGGCGCGATGACGTCATCGCGCCGCCTGAGCCGTACAGTGCGGGACACAGGCCAGAAGAGGCCTGCATCGCATCGCTGCTGGAGGTAAGTATAAGTGTTAATTTTTTTTTATTATTTTACTGGCACATGGGGGCTTTGGGGCATTTTACTGGCACATGGGGGCACTGGGGGCATTTTTACTGGCACATGGGGGCACTGTGGGCATTTTACTGGCACTGGGGGCATTTTTACTGGCACATGGGGGCACTGGGGGCATTTTTACTGGCACTGGGGGCATTTTTACTGGCACATGGGGGCACTGGGGGCATTTTTACTGGCACATGGGGGCACTGGGGGCATTTTTACTGGCACATGGGGCACTGGGGGCATTTTTACTGGTACTGGGGGCATTTTTACTGGCACATGGGGCACTGGGGGCATTTTTACTGGCACTGGGGGCATTTTTACTGGCACATGGGGGCACTGGGGGCATTTTTACTGGCACATGGGGCACTGGGGGCATTTTTACTGGTACTGGTGGCATTTTTACTGACATGGGGCACTGGGGGCATTTTTACTGGCACAAGGGGGCACTGGGGGCATTATTACAGTCACTGGGGCCATTTTTACTGGTATGGGGGGCATTTTTCTGGCACATGGGGGCACTGGGGCATTTCTTACTGGCACAAGGGGGCACTGGGGGCATTATTACAGGCACTGGGGCCATTTTTACTGGCATGGGGGGCATTTTCTGGCACATGGGGGCACTGGGGCATTTCTTACTGGCACAAGGGGGCACTTGGGGCATTATTACAGGCACTGGGGCCATTTTTACTGGTATGGGGGGCATTTTTCTGGCACATGGGGGCACTGGGGCATTTCTTACTGGCACATGATTTTGGGGGGGAATCAATGGGGGGAACTTCTGGCGCATTATTGGGGCATTTCTTACTGGCACATAATCTGTGTGGTACTAGTGGCACAGTACTGGGGGTGGTAGGATGATTTGTCCAGAAGATGGGAGGATGATGGAAAAGTAGTAAACTAAGATTTTTTTCTGTCAAACTGCAGACATGAGAAAATGGCTGAAAAATGGCGTCTGGTCTGAAAGGAGAAGATGAGGAAAGAGAAGATGTACATCCGAGGAGACGTCACTGGATGTACGAGGTATGGGGGCGCTGTATTATACTGGATGTAAGAGGTATGGGGCGCTGTATTATACTGGATGTAAGAGGTATGAGGCGCTGTATTAGGCGGGGGGGGGGGGCAGGGGCCCAAGCTGAACTCTTGCACCAGGGCCCATGAGCCTTTAGCTACGCCCCTGCTACCTGTCTATGGGAAGGATGCATGCACCGCGCTCCATCAGGCCGCGGTGCACGCTGATATTGGTAGTTCTTTGATGGCCTGATAAGCATTGGCGGCAGTGGTGAGCGGCAGGGAGCATGGACTACATTTCCCATAACTCCCTGCATAGCCGCGCCGTCTGCAAGCACGCACCTGCGTCCCCTAGTGAAGCGGCATCTGCCTCCTCCCTTGTGTCTCCCTTGGACGTTCCAGAAACCCCTGGCTGTGCTGCTGCTTTGAAGGTGAACATTATAACATGGAAATTGTTACACAGCCTCATGGTCAGCAGCAGTGAGCTGCATCAATAAAGGGGCTGTGTAATACAGTGTGTCCCACCAACCCCCCCCTTCCCACTTCACCCCTGAAAATAATCCCACATAATCCATTATATAGCCCCCCCCAAAAAAAAAAAAAAAAATATGGCCTTAAAAAACATCTGCCACCCATATTACACCAATGCCAGCTTCCAGTCATGCGCAGGAAAAAGAAGAAGCCAGACTGCTGGACTGATGTCATGCATCGCAAGCTCACAATGTAAGTTATTTATTTAATTTTTTTACTGCTAATTACCATTGTTTCAGTCCAGTTGTGGCTTTATACAGCAGGGAGGAGCATTCCTTGCTGTACTAAGTGAACATTGGAGCGATTGATCTGTCAATGGCCCTTTAAACATTTTGTACGGCTCTCGCGGAATTATATTTCAAAATATGTGGCGTTTACGGCTCTCTTAGCCAAAAAGGTTCCTGACCCCTGGTCTATACCTTTACCCACAATATATTTGAATGAATTATAACTGATAACAACATCTGCTATCTCCTATATCAGGGGTCAGGAACCTTTTTGGCTAAGAGAGCCGTAAACGCCACATATTTTGAAATATAATTCCGCGAGAGCCGTACAAAATGTTTAAAGGGCCATTGACAGATCAATCGCTCCAATGTTCACTTAGTACAGCAAGGAATGCTCCTCCCTGCTGTATAAAGCCACAACTAGACTGAAACAATGGTAATTAGCAGTAAAAAAATTAAATAAATAACTTACATTGTGAGCTTGCGATGCATGACATCAGTCCAGCAGTCTGGCTTCTTCTTTTTCCTGCGCATGACTGGAAGCTGGCATTGGTGTAATATGGGTGGCAGATGTTTTTTAAGGCCATATTTTTATTTTTTTTTTGGGGGGGGCTATATAATGGATTATGTGGGATTATTTTCAGGGGTGAAGTGGGAAGGGGGGGTTGGTGGGACACACTGTATTACACAGCCCCTTTATTGATGCAGCTCACTGCTGCTGACCATGAGGCTGTGTAACAATTTCCATGTTATAAATGTTCACCTTCAAAGCAGCAGCACAGCCAGGGGTTTCTGGAACGTCCAAGGGAGACACAAGGGAGGAGGCAGATGCCGCTTCACTAGGGGACGCAGGTGCGTGCTTGCAGACGGCGCGGCTATGCAGGGAGTTATGGGAAATGTAGTCCATGCTCCCTGCCGCTCACCACTGGCGCCAATGCTTATCAGGCCATCAAAGAACTACCAATATCAGCGTGCACCGCGGCCTGATGGAGCGCGGTGCATGCATCCTTCCCATAGACAGGTAGCAGGGGCGTAGCTAAAGGCTCATGGCCCTGGTGCAAGAGTTCAGCTTGGGCCCCTGCCCCCCCCCCCGCCTAATACAGCGCCTCATACCTCTTACATCCAGTATAATACAGCGCCCCATACCTCTTACATCCAGAATAATACAGCGCCCCATACCTCGTACATCCAGTGACGTCTCCTTGGATGTACATCTTCTCTTTCCTCATCTTCTCCTTTCAGACCAGACGCCATTTTTCAGCCATTTCTCATGTCTGCAGTTTGACAGAAAAAAATCTTAGTTTACTACTTTTCCATCATCCTCCCATCTTCTGGACAAATCATCCTACCACCCCCAGTACTGTGCCACTAGTACCACACAGATTATGTGCCAGTAAGAAATGCCCCAATAATGCGCCAGAAGTTCCCCCCATTGATTCCCCCCCAAAATCATGTGCCAGTAAGAAATGCCCCAGTGCCCCCATGTGCCAGAAAAATGCCCCCCATACCAGTAAAAATGGCCCCAGTGCCTGTAATAATGCCCCCAGTGCCCCCTTGTGCCAGTAAGAAATGCCCCAGTGCCCCCATGTGCCAGAAAATGCCCCCCATACCAGTAAAAATGGCCCCAGTGCCTGTAATAATGCCCCCAGTGCCCCCTTGTGCCAGTAAGAAATGCCCCAGTGCCCCCATGTGCCAGAAAAATGCCCCCCATACCAGTAAAAATGGCCCCAGTGACTGTAATAATGCCCCCAGTGCCCCCTTGTGCCAGTAAAAATGCCCCCAGTGCCCCATGTCAGTAAAAATGCCACCAGTACCAGTAAAAATGCCCCCAGTGCCCCATGTGCCAGTAAAAAATGCCCCCAGTGCCCCCATGTGCCACTAAAAATGCCCCCAGTGCCAGTAAAAATGCCCCCAGTGCCCCCATGTGCCAGTAAAAATGCCCCCAGTACCAGTAAAAATTCCCCCAGTGCTCCATGTGCCAGTAAAAATGCCCCCAGTGCCCCCATGTGCCAGTAAAAATGCCCCCAGTGCCCCCATGTGCCAGTAAAAATGCCCCCAGTGCCAGTAAAAATGCCCCCAGTGCCCCATGTGCCAGTAAAAATGCCCCCAGTGCCAGTAAAATGCCCACAGTGCCCCCATGTGCCAGTAAAAATGCCCCCAGTGCCCCCATGTGCCAGTAAAATGCCCCCAAAGCCCCCATGTGCCAGTAAAATAATAAAAAAAAAATTAACACTTATACTTACCTCCAGCAGCGATGCGATGCAGGCCTCTTCTGGCCTGTGTCCCGCGCTGTACGGCTCAGGCGGCGCGATGACGTCATCGCGCCGCCTGAGCCGGCCTCTGATAGGCTGCAGGCCCAGTGCCTGCAGCCTATCAGAGGAACGGGCAGGGGAGACACCTCTCCCTCCCCTGCCCCAGTACAATACAGTCATCTGTATCGCCGTCCTGAGGACGGCGATACAGATGACTATGGAGATGAGCGCTTCCATAATGGAAGCGCTCATCTCCCTCTGCAGGGCCGCGCCGCACCTGGCTAATTGGCGGTGCGGCCCTGCAAGTGGCAAGGGGGGCCCTCGGGGCCCCCCTGGCTTAGGGGCCCGGTCGCAACTGCGACCCCTATAGCTACGCCACTGACAGGTAGGAGCCCTGTCTGCGAGCCAGATACGGCCATCAAAAGAGCCATATCTGGCTCGCGAGCCATAGGTTCCCGACCCCTGCTATAGACAGTAGGATCTGTAGAATCAGATTATGTTATGATAGTCTCCACAGAACTGTATAACACTGTATTTGTCCAGTTATACTGGGTACGTTACCCCTCCTTGGCTGCCTGCTCCGCTCCTTTCAGTTCCAAAGGATCGTCTTTCGGCCGTGCGCGTCTGCAGTGCGCGCTCTTTTTGTCGGCATCCCACGTGGTCGCTGTTCAAAGATTAAGCGGGAGGTTCCGTACTTGCTTCTTATTGCGCTACTCCATACTGGCTTCCAATGCACTGCTCTGCTGTATATAGGCTTAGTGTAGCCCAATTGTTATTTGGTATTGTTATTTATCAGTCTCTCGGCGTCCTTTTTATTTGGATTCCCCTCGGACCAGACCTATTTTACAGTAGCCTACAATCCCAAATGCGTTTCGGGGTCTCAAACCCCTTCTTCAGTGGGTGACTGTATGCTACTCTTTCTGGTCTTTTAAAGGCATTCCTAATTGGAAAATAAGGAGGAGGGAAAATTGTTGATTGGCAGTATCCCAAGTTTTAGGGAAGTTCTGGACCGGATTTTCTTTTTTGTTGTCATTTCCTTTATGTTATCCCATTGTTCATATCAATAGCAGCAAGTTTGAATAATGGTAATAAAGCATGATAATAAAATATGATAATCAAATATGGGATGGCTAAAATTACATAGTATCCTGTGGTTACATAGTATATTGCATGGCATACAATGAAATCAAATAAAAAAAATCAAATGAAGTGAAATAAAATGAGGATAATTGAGAATAAATATATATATATATATATATATATATATATATATATATATGGAAATATGGATATACAAAAATATAGAAATATAGATATATAAAAATCTGGATATATAAAAAATATAAAAATATAAAAATATATAAACAAATGGATGTGCTAAGACTGGAGATGCCCAAAAAGGTGTACTATGGTGACAATAATTATAGTACAGGGATTTGGTAAGTATGTTTTTGTTTTTTATTTTTTATTATTATTTTTTATTCATTAGTGTTGAGCGAGCACCTCTGTGCTCGTATGCTCGGGTGCTCTGGCCGAGCACTAGGGGGTGCTCGAGTGCTAAGCCGAGCACCCGAGCATAATGTTAGTCAATGGGACTAAACCAGGCACCCCCCGCTCGGAAGAGGGGAGGGTGTCTTCTGCTCTTTTACTCCTTTCACTCGTAAAAGTATGCTGATTAACTGAATTTGTACGCATTACCGCACAATTCATAGCATTAGCATACAAATTTGTACGCATTAGCGTACAATGCGTAGCATTAGCATACAAAGTTGTACGCATTAGCGTCCAATGCGTAGCATTAGCATACATATTCGTATGCATTAGCATACAATGCGTAGCATTAGCGTACAAATCAACATTACAGTGAATGCTAGTACTCTCCCGCACGTTTATTCACTGCGTAGCAGCGAACAAACGTGCGGGGAAGAGACTCGAGCATTGCCGAGTACACTCGGTGTTCGGCTCGCTCAACACTATTATTCATGTTTTAATCACTTTTCTGTTGTAGGTTTGATTGCCGGTATAGGGGTGAGGGCCTCACAGGGAGAGGAGATCGAAGTGCTGGATACATCCTGACCATGATGTCCCGTCCCCATAGGGCACTCACCCCCCATCAACCTGTAGTTCACAAAAATCCAAACAGTTCCAGCTCCGCGTTCAGGCCATCTGGTATCAAAACATGTAGACTATAGAAAATATGTCTCCCATAAAACTTATACTTTTATTATTTCGGTTAAAAGATAACGTCACACATATAGTTTCCTAAAAAGGAGTATCAGTGTATTGGTCTAGATCCCAGGAGGGGATAAACAATGTAAAGGGATATGTCTGAGCCCTAGTACATCCTATTGAAAGGGGCCCTCTGCCCAGGGATACCTCCTGATGGTGGGGATACCCTGTCCCCGTACCTAGTCCTATCTCTCCCTATTACACCCTAATAAAGATGTGTAATATTTGATAATTAACAAGATATAGTAATCCAATAGAAACAATAAGTATCCAAATAGGTAATACCCCAACGCGTTTTGCCCAGCTACTGGGCTCCTCAGGGGGTGATAGTGTCGTTAATGAATACAAATATAGATATCAATGAATACAAATATAGATATCAGGGGAAAAGATAAAATGATACTTATCCCTGCCAAGACAACAGACATAAAGTAAACGCTGGAGTCCTGCAAAGATAATATTGAGCACATGTCAAAAAAATGATGATATCAATATAAGGAGTGTATGAGTACAGATGGTATGAACTTACTTTAGTATCGGTGGCATTGTAATCCCCACATGGCGCTGATGCACGTATTTTCAAACGCCATGTGGGTTTAAATATTCTAGCGTAGCAGCGATTACCATCCGCTATAATTAGCGCTTCCGGTGCGTGAAGCGCATGGTGAGACGCATACATCACATCCGGTGATGCTGTGCCGCCCATTTCCAGTAGATGGAACGCAGTGTGAACCGCAAGTATCACATCCAGCGATGTATCGCTGGCTTCCGGTAAGTGAGGCGCAGGATAGAGCATGCGCACCACAACCGGTAATGCTGCTAGCTCAGTCATGCAATGAAACACATTGTCAAAGTGTTGTGGAACGCAATTAAAATCGCCACAGGTAATCTCTGTTACTCATTAGGGATGGCAATTCCACAAATGTTAACCCTTGATGTAATTGACCAAGGGTATTATCATTAGCATGTGCCCAAATATTGTATTAAACTATGCTGTGTGGCACTGAAAAAACGAGGGTTAGTCATAAATACCGATATTTATTTAATAACTAATTGTGAAGTGATGATGTATTCACTTTAAGACATTTTTGGGTACTTTTTGTACCTCTGGCTAAATTAACACAAGGGATTTATAGAATCAAAGTTAGTACAATCTCAAATAAAACATGTATAGTCGAGTCTTTTATTGAGTCCAGAAGGGGACTGTGAACGAAAATAATAGATCCATTTTGATTCTCTCTGCAAAAGAACTCGGTCCCAGTCACCTTTTCTGTTAGATTCCGGGATCACCTGGATGGCTGCAAATCGTACCGAGTTGGGATCACCATTGTGGCATCTAGTGATATGATCTGCCACAGGGGTGTCTTTTTTCTTTTTTATATCATTTATGTGTTCTAATATTCTACGTCTCAGTTCACGATTAGTTTTACCTATGTAATCCATAGGACATGGACACTGACATACGTAAATCACCCCTCTACTGCGGCAGTTTATAAAGTCATTGATTTTGTACGTCCGATTGGTGACTGAACTCTGTACTGATTTCGTTGTACGCACATATTTGCAGGCCTTACATGCTCCACATTTAAACATTCCGATCGGCTTTCTATCCAGCCAAGTGCCCTCCCTTTTTGGGCCCTGGTAGTGACTATGGACCAATCTATTTTGAAGGCTTTGACCTTTTCTATATGTGATCCGTGGGAAAGGCGCAATGGCTGGTGATAAGTCTTGGTCCATCTGTAAAATGGGCCAGAATTTACACAGAATGTCCCTAATTTGTTTATTGGCCTGATCATAAGTTGTGATCAAGCGAATTTCAGTTTGTGTCTGAAAATTCCTATGTCTAGGGACCAGGAGTGTATTCCTGTCCTGTGTCGCTGCATTTTTGAAGGCCTCCCTCAATACCTTTTGAGGGTAACCCCTCTGGCGTAACCTGTTGTACAGTTTCCTGGACTCTAAATAGAAGGAGTTCATATCAGAGCAATTTCTGCGCATTCGCAGAAATTGGCCCTTTGGGATGCCACGTTTAAGAGGACCTGGATGATGACTATTCCATAATAAAATATTATTGGTAGCTGTGGGTTTACGGAAAACTGAAGTATTAAGATAATCATGACCCTTATAGACGTTCAGATCCAGAAATGTAATGGATCTGTCATCTATAACCGATGTAAAGAACAGTCCTATGTGGTTCACATTGAGGGTAGATATAAATTCCTGGAAACTGTTCATGTCGCCAGTCCACACTAGGAAGATGTCGTCAATATATCTTACCCAGAAGGGTATATGATCACACCAGGAATAGGACTGGTCAGCAAAAACAGTGGTATCCTCCCACCAGCCCAGGAGGAGATTAGCATACGATGGGGCACAGGGACTCCCCATCGCTGTCCCCCTGAGCTGGTGGTAGAACTCACCATTGAAAATGAAGTAATTGTGCGTTAAAGTGAATCTTAGGAGGTCCAACACAAACTGATTATGTTTGTTGTATTGAATGCCTCGAGTCTTTAAAAAGGAGGCTGTAGCATGTATGCCTACTTCATGAGGTATAGATGTGTACAAAGACTCTACATCGATACTGCCCAATTTTGAGTCTGGATCGATGCAGAGACTTTCAATCCTTCTCAGGAAGTCCATGCTATCCCTTATATATGATGGAAGGGAGACCACAAATTCCCTGAGAATTTTGTCAATATAAATCCCTAGATGGTGGGTAAGGGAATCAATACCAGATACAATTGGTCTTCCTTTAAGTACATGTAATCCCTTGTGGACTTTTGGTAATGTGTAAAAGGTGGCTATACGCGTTTTTTTAGGTAACAAGAAGTCAAATTCACGTTCGTTTATTACCTTGTCATTCATGCCATCAACCAGAATCTCCTTAAGTTCAGATAAAAAAGAGATGGTGGGGTCTTCTAAAAGAACACGATAGTTATCCTGATTATTAAGTAAGTCCATGCACATGTTTATGTATCTGGTATGATCCATAACAACTAGATTCCCCCCCTTGTCAGAGGATTTGATAATGATGTTGTGGTCCCTTTCTAAATTTTTTAGGGCTTGGCTCTCCGAAGGAGTTAGATTATGACAGACTGTGCTATTGACCCCCAATTTTTTTTATTTTTCTGCAGTAACCATCTTTAAAAAGATATCAATATGTTCAGTATTGGTAACCGGAGGTAGTTTCGTGCTTTTTTGCCGAAGATCAGTAAACGGACCTTCCCCTGGTATTCTGGAGCCCTCTTCCAGGAGTCCCAGTAAATTTTGGAAATGAGGGAAGTCCTTTTCATCAATCCCCATTTTTTCACAGGTTTGTTGATTACTGTTTTGATGAAATTTGAACCATTTTAGTCTGCGACAAAATAGATTAAGATCCTTGGTTAGAAAGAATGGGTCAAACCTCGTGGTTGGTACAAAGGACAGACCCTTTTTAAGGACATCTATTTCGTCGTCAGACAAATTGCGATTCGACAGATTAATTATTTGGAGGGAGTCGTCAGAGATTTCTGGTCTATTCCTTTTGACCGGTCCCGTAATTGGTAAGGTACCTGGTTTAAAAAAAGGAATACTCTGAGATTGTATTTGAGATGAGTAGGTAGTGGAAGAAATGGACGTAGACGGACCAAGCATGTTGCTTGTTAGCGGTCCCTTGGGTTGTTTGTCCCATTTTCTCTTCCCTTTATTACCACCCCTCCCTTGATTTCTAAATCTCTGATTAGGCCCACGTTTTGAGGAGCCTTCCGAGTCCGAAATGTCGGACGAGGATACCTCAGACTCAGTTTTATTCTCCTGTCTGATGGGATTTGTATAAGCTCGATTTTCTCTAAATTCGCTCAAATCTCTCACAAATTGACAGTGTTTTCTCTCTTTTAGGAGGGTTTGATATTTTTCCACCGACGTTTGTAGAGAGGCTTCGCGTCTAGAGAAATCGGGATCACTTTTGAAACCAAGGGCGGAATCGATTTGCTCCCTTAAAGTCACTGAGGTAGTTTCAAAGACTTTTCTTTCTTCTTCTAAGAGGAGGGTCATTAGTCTGAGGGAGCTTTGAGTCAATTCTTGTTCCCACTTCGTGTTTAATTGTGTGGAATTGATTCGTGCTGCTGGCTTAATGAAAATACGCAGGCCTTTGGGGACAATTTGGTGTGAAATATAACTATCCCACGAATTCAAAAATTCTCCGGGATTCGATTCTGGACATATTGTGGATATGGTTGCCCCCCCCCTCCAATATTTGGGAATTCTTTCTATGGCGGCAAAGGTGAGTAGTGTCTGATCTTTATTGTGATGTTGTTTAAAATGTTGAGAAAGGGTATGCTGCTCATATCCATTTTTTATATTTGTTACATGTTCTGCTACCGTATTTTTTAATGTGCGTTTGGTCCTACCCACATACTGCTTCTTACAGGGGCATTGAATTACATAAATTACATCTGTAGAATTACAGGTGAGACATTCCTTAATCTCAAATGTATAATCACTGGTGGTAGATTTGATTTCTAGGGTTTTCTTTGGGAATTTTGTTATTTTGCAATTACTGCAACTTCCACATCTATAAAAGCCCTTCATCCTTAGCCAACTTCCCGTGTTTTCTGTAATTTTTTGTTTTTTATAGAAGGGGCTACCTATAGGTCCAAATTTGGTGCCTTCGTATAGGCTATAGATGGTGTCTCTAATATCATGGGTCCAATTACTTTGTCTCCTTTTAGGTGATTGGTAAAATTACCACACACAATACAAGAGAGTAGAACAAATAGTGAAAAAACATTGGCATCACCTAAAAGGAGACAAAGTAATTGGACCCATGATATCAGAGACACCATCTTTAGCCTATACGAAGGCACCGAATTTGGGCCTATAGGTAGCCCCTTCTATAAAAAAAGAAAGAAATTACACAAAACATGGGAAGTTGGCTAAGGATGAAGGGCAAAATAACAAAATTCCCAAAGAAAACCCTAGAAATCAAATCTACCACCAGTGATTATACATTTGAGATTAAGGAATGTCTCACCTGTAATTCTACAGATGTAATTTACGTAATTCAATGCCCCTGTAAGAAGCAGTATGTGGGTAGGACCAAACGCACATTAAAAAATACGGTAGCAGAACATGTAACAAATATAAAAAATGAATATGAGCAACATACCCTTTCTCAACATTTTAAACAACATCACAATAAAGATCCGACACTACTCACCTTTGCTGCCATAGAAAGAATTCCCAAATATTGGAGGGGGGGGGGCAACCATATCCACAATATGTCCAGAATCGAATCCCGGAGAATTTTTGAATTCAGTTCATTGATAGCAGATGGCCTGAACGCGGAGCTGGAACTGTTCGGATTTTTGTGAACTACAGGATGAAGGGGGTGAGTGCCCTATGGGGACGGGACATCGTGGTCAGGCTGCATACAGCACCTCGATCTCCTATGTACTATGTAACCACAGGATACTATGTAATTTTAGCCATCCCATATTTGATTATCATATTTTATTATCATGCTTTATTACCATTATTCAAACTTGCTGCTATTTATATGAACAATGGGATAACATAAAGGAAATTACAACAAAAAAGAAAATCCGGTCCAGACCTTCCCTAAAACTTGGGATACTGCCAATCAACAATTTTCCCTCCTCCTTATTTTCCAATTAGGAATGCCTTTAAAAGACCAGAAAGAGTAGCATACAGTCACCCACTGAAGAAGGGGTTTGAGACCCCGAAACACGTTTGGGATTGTATGCTACTGTAAAATAGGTCTGGTCCGAGAGGAATCCAAGTAAAAAGGACGCTGTGAGAGTGCTAAATAACAATACCAAATAACAATTGGGCTACACTAAGCCTATATACAGCAGAGCAGCGCATTGGAAACCAGTACGGAGTAGTGCAATAAGAAGCAAGTACGGAACCTCCCGCCTAATCTTTGAACAGCGACCATGTGGGACGCCGACAAAAAGAGCGCGCACTGCAAATGCGCATGGGCGAAAGACGATCCATTGGAACTGAAAGGAGCAAGCAGCCAAGGAGGGGTAACGTACCCAGTATAACTGGACAAATACAGTGTTATACAGTTCTGTGGAGACTGTCATAACATAATCTGATTCTACAGATCCTACTGTCTATACCTTTACCCACGATATATTTGAATGAATTATAACTGATAACAACATCTGCTATCTCCTATATGCTGGTTGAACCCATATTTGCAACTATAAGACTAATATTATACATCACTTGATCTGCTACTAGGCACGTGATCTGGTACTGGGCAATATAGATAACCTTTTTATACGATAACCTTTTTATACGCCGCTGCTATATACTTTATACAGAGATAGCCCTTACTTCATACGCTGCCATTAACAGAAAGACTATCCTTGTCAAAACATCAATTGTGCTGCTGAGTGCATCTAAAGGACCTTCTGTGCATCCCTATTATTTTTACTATTATTTTTTATTTTTCTTAATTTTAATGGTACCATAGGACTTCTTTTGTATTTTAAACAATATATGATTTGTATTTTAAACAATATATGCTTTATATTCCTATATGATTTGTGACCAATTTAGGGGTATGTGATTTTTATTAGAGTTGAGCGAACGTGCTCGTAACGAGCACTGTAGTGCTCGGGATCCCCTGCGCTCGCATGGCCGCAGGCATCCGGATCCGTCCTCACCTGACTGTAAGTCAATGGGGGCGGATCCGTTTGGTATGACACACGAGTGTGTCATACCAAACGGATCCGTCCCCACTGACTTGCAGTCGGGTGAGGAGGATGGATCCGCATAGTCTGTGTGTGTGTGTGTGTGGGGGGGGGAGGGTGTTGAAGTCTACTCTCTATAATGTAGTACTAACAAGGACTCTGTCTCTCTGACTCTTGCCTTGAGTCTCCTTATAGGATTTGTTGCAAGCTGGTTGCAGCAGCACAAGACTTCTTGAGAGGACTTCTTGAGAAGATTACCGTATTTTTCGCTTTATAAGACGCACTTTTTCCCCCCAACAGTAGGGAGAAAATGGCCATGCGTCTTATAAAGCGAATACTAGTGAGTGCTTCCATTATGCGCTCACTAGTATGTATTAGCTGCCGGGAGCCGGGAAACATACTTACCCTCCTGCGCTGCAGCTCCAGCGCTCCTCTTCTCCTGCCAGTGCTGCACTGTCCTGACCACGTACAGCGTCAGAACGTAGTGCGCACACTCTGACCTGACGCTGCACACAGTCAGGTGACAGTGCAGCGCCGGCAGAAGAAGACAGAGGAGCTCCGGAGCACCCGGAGCGGAGCCGCGGTGCAGGAGAGGTAAGAGAGGTTTATTATGTTATTCTTATGGGGCTGATCTGAGGTCTAATGGGGGCAGAGTGGGCTAACATGGGGGCACATTGGGCTGATCTGAGGTCTGATGGAGGCAGAGGGGGCTTATATGGGGGCACAGTGGGCTGATCTGAGGTCTGATGGGGTCACATTGGGCTGATCTGAGGTCTGATGGAGGCAGAGGTGGCTGATGGGCTGATCTGAGGTCTGATGACGGCAGAGTGGGCTGACATGGGGGCACATTTGGCTGATCTGAGTATTTTGTTTATTCAGAGACAAGAGCCGCAAGAGAGCATTGAAATAAATATAAGTAAGGAAGAATACAGGATAAATGGAAGTGTGAAGCAGTAGGGGCAATGCTCCCTTTTTGTCCCCAAACATGGTATTTTATACCACAGAGAACAAAAGGATAGTTAGTATTATAATTAGAGATGAGAGAATTGAAGCTGATGAGGTGGAATTCAATCCATCGATCCACACCGAATCCAAATTTCCTGACTCTTCGTGGTAACGAATTGCACTTTTTTTCCTAAAATGGCTGCTGCACGTGTAAGGACATGGATCAAGGAACTTTGGGAATGAGGGATCCCCACAATGCCATGCATTCAGCCAATCAGCAACCAGCCAGCCCTGTGATGTCACAGCCCTATAAATAGCCTCAGCCATCTTGGATTCTGCCATTCTCCAGTTAAATTAGTGTAGGTAGTGTAGTGGTAGAAAGGCTTTTCAAACGTATATATTGCTCAATAGAAGTTTAGGGAAAGGATAGAGAGGGAAGTATTGAAGCATAACAGGGTTCTAAAGGGGTGTTTAGAGACAGGGTAATAGGAACAATCCTATTACACCTTGGTACACCTTCTGAAATTCCAATTATTGGGGTCTTATTAGCCCTTGTGCGTTGCAGTTACACTTAATAAAGCCCTTTTTTTGTTGTTTATTAGTGGTGGAAAAAAACGAAAGGGCTTATTAGCCATTGTGTGGTGAAGTGGGAAAATTACAGCCCTTTGTAGCGTATATTAATGGCAAAAAAAGTTTTATTTGCGTATAGCGCCGCAGTTAAATTTAGTAAAGTCTTTTTTTGTTTATTAGCAGTGGAAAAAATAAAGGGCGTATTAGCCATTGTGTGGTGAAGTTGGAAAATTACAGCCCTTTGTAGCATGTATTAGTGGCAATTTTTTTTTTATTTGTGTAAAGCGCCGCAGTTAAATTTAGTAAAGCCTTTTTTCTGGGGTAGAAAGAAATAAAGGGCTTATTAGCTGTTGTGTGGTGAAGTGGGAAAATTATAGGCCTTTGTAGTGTGTATTTGTGGCAAAAAAGTTTTATTCGGCGTATATCGCTGCAGTCAAATTTAGTAAAGGCTTATTAGCCGTTGTGTGGTGAATTTGGAAATTACAGCCCTTTGTAGCGTGTATTAGTGGTAAAAAACTTTTATTCGGCGTATATCGCTGCAGTCAAATTTAGTAAAGCCTTTTTTCGTTTATTAGTGGTGAAAAAAATTAAGGCCTTATTAGCCGTTGTGTGGTGAAGTGGGAAAATGACAGCCCTTTGTAGCGTGTATTAGTGGCAAAAAAGTTTTATTCGGTGTATAACGCCGCAGTTAAATTTAGTAAGGCCTTTTTTTGTTTATTAGTGGTGGGAAAAATAAAGGGCTTATTAGCTGTTGTGTGGTGAAGTGATACAGGGGAGGAACTGCTCCGTGTCCTTCATCAAGAAATCGAATCCTGGCTTTCCCCGTGATAACTCAAAATCGGAACCATGGTGACCGACAACGGGAAGAACATGGTGTCGGTGCTGCGTCAAGGAAGGCTGTGCCATGCGCCCTCATGGCGCACATGTTCAATCTGGTTCTAAAGCGGTTCCTAAAGTCTTCTACCCATCTGCAAGACATCCTAAAAATGTCCGTGAAACTTTACATGCACTTCAGCCACTCGTACACCGCCAAGCACACCGTCCTTGAGCTACAGCGGCAGAATGGTGTCCCTCAACATAGGCTGATATGCGACGTTTCCACCCGTTGGAATTCCACCCTCCATATGTTGGACCAACTGTATGAAAAGAGAATGGCCATAAACGATTTCTTGATGATCCAAGCGTACAGGAGTACTCACCTGTGTAACTTCAATGTCAGCCAGTGGCAGCTCATGCATGACACCTGCCATTTGCTTGTGCCCTTTGAGAAGGCCACTTTATTTATCAGTCACCAGGACTACGGGATGAACAACGTCATTCCACTCCTGGAATGGAAAAGATGCTGGTAAATCTGGCTGGTCAAGGGACAGAAGATGTGGCGACTACATCTCAAGGCCACATGAGCCCTGTGGGGGCTGAACTGTTTTTCTACACAGTGACAAGAGAGGAGGAGCAGGAGCAGCCAGAGGAGCTACAGGGCAATGAGAAAGACGAGGCAGAGGACCCAGACACACCGTAGCAGTATGCTGTGGAGATGGAGGCAGGGAGTCCCTCTGAGCCACTTGCGCAAATGGCTTGATGCATGCTCACTTGCTTGTGTAGTGACAGCTGAATTGTCAATGTTCAGCAGAGGGATGACTTCTGGCTCTCCACCATGTTAGACCCTCACTACCTGTCCAAAATGGGGGCCTTTTTTACACCCACCAAAGGTGAGGACAAACTGCTATAGAGACATCCTATGTAGTCATTTGGCGCTGCCTATCTGCGCCATCGTCCATCCTCTTGCAGGTCTGACCGGGGGTGGGGGCCTCTGTGCTCAAGTTCCATTGCCATGGCTGCTGGGGGGGATGGTGGCAGGAGCAGTACCAGCTCCATCAGCAGCAGCCTGAGTCTAGAGTCGCTGATTAGCAGCTTTCTTCACCTGCATAGCGAAGAAACTACTCACCAGCAGTATCAGCTAGACCTGGAGCAAGACCTGAACCAGCAGGTGGTGGCATACTTGGACAGCACCCTGCCACCCGTTATTGAAGATCCGCTGGACTACTGGGCAGCCAAACTGGATTTATGGCCACAACTAGCCAAGTTTGCTCTGACCTTTGTCAAAATGAATCAAACATGGATTAGCCAGGATTTCCACCCACCAATGCCTGATGCATCAGATTAGATCATCCATGCTTCCTTCCAAACCTTGACAAAAACATTAGTGATGATAGGAACTTTCCCCTTGCCATCTCTGTCATCGTGCCACTCTGTGATCTTGTGATGCTGCTGCTGCCTCTACGCTGTCGTCGTGCCATTTTGTGGTCTCCTGATGCTAGTGCTGCTGCCATTGCCACCTCCACACTGTTGCACCACTCTGTGGTCTCCTGATGATACTGTTGCTGCCACTTCCACACTGTCATCGTGCCACTCTGTGGTCTCATGATGCTACTGCTGCAGCCACTGCCATGTCCACACTATAGTCGTGCCACTCTGTGGTCTCCTGATGCTGCCACCTCCACACTGTTGTCATGCCACTCTGTGGTATTCTGATGCTGCCACTGCCACCTTCACACTGTCGTTGTGCCACTCTGTGGTCTTCTGATGCTGATGCTGCCACTGCCACCTTCACACTGTTGTTGTGCCACTCTGTGGTCTCAGACTACTATCTCTCCTTGGGGGGAGAGAGCCTTAGTCAGCGTGAGGAGGCTTATAGGTCATTCACGCACCTCTGGAATTCTGGGAGGGAAAGAGATACAAATGAGCTCTTAACAAGCTCTGCCACCAGATGAAAGGAAGCTATCCAATAAGTCAATGTTCAGCTCTTTAAATAAGCCTTGAGACATGACACAGATATTAAATATGCCAGCACCTCATCTGCAGATAGCTGTTTCGGGGTGATTGCCCCTCATCAGTGTAGAGCAGAGAGTACTGGCTTAATTGGGTGAGAGGCCTGTCAGGGTTTGGGGGTATTATCTCTCCTTGAGGAAAGAGCACCTTAATCGGCGTGAAGAGACTCTGTGGTCTCCTGATGCTGCTGCCACTGCCCACTCCACACTGTCATTGTGCCACTCTGTAGTCTTCTGATGCTGCTGCTGTCTCCACACTGTCATTGTGACACTCTGTCAGACCTTCTACAGTCACAGGAAGGTCAAAGTTGACAACAATTGACATTTGTTCTACTTCAATTCCTCAAGCACAGACATTAGTGGTGATAGAAACTTTCCTCTTGCCATCTCTGTCATTGTGCCACTCTGTGGCCTTCTGATGCTGCTACTGCCACCACCTCCACACTATGTCATTGTGTCACTCTGTTGCCTCCTGATGCTGCTACTGCCAAAACTTCCACACTCTTTCATTGTGCCACTTTGTGGCCTCCTGATGCTGCTACTGCTTCCACTTCCACACTGTCATTGTGCCACTCTGTGGCCTCCTCCTGCTGCTTCCACCTCCAGAATCTATCATTTGGCCACTCTGTGGTCTCCTCATACTGCTTCAACCTCACCACTATGTCATTGTGCTACTCTGTGGACTTCTCATGTTGTTCTCACCCTCCCCACTCCATGACTGGGCCACTATTTTGCCTTTCAGCCTGGCTGACATCATCATTTATTTGACCCTTCTTCTGATCTGTCAGAAGAAAAGGAAAATGAGAGGCACAACGGATCCTGTCTTTGTAGCAGCTGTAAGGCCAGTATGACATGGTTCCATCAGAATTGGCTTATAATTTGGTAGCCAAAAGCAGGAGGGGGTACAAAATAAAGAAAACATGCAAATATTCCATTCATGTGTTATCTCTGTTTTGGATCCACTCCTGATTATTTGGCATTAGCAATACTGATGGATTACTGAGCAAATGCTGGCCGAGTGAAGGTGGATGCTCCACAAACTGGATCCCTTTTTTGGGGGTTATTGTTCTGACGGATCAGAGGAGGGGCAAAATAATCAGTGACTGCAACACAAACTTATTGCTGACACCCACTCCACTCTGTTGGGGGCGGGTGGCTCTACTTGTAGAACAGGTTCTATAGAAATCTATGTGGAATTTTGATGGTGTTAGCATGCACTGTTGTATATTGCTCTGCCTAATCAGGTTTGGTTGGTGCCTTTTTTCCCATGATCAAGGACAATGTTTAATGACACGTTCCCAACTGTTGGGAATAATACTTACCTTTTATGCCTGTATAAGTTTGTTCCTTTATTTGTACTTTCACCAGGAGACCTTGTCTTGTTATGTTTTTGGAAAATCCAATAAAAAACTAATGTTAAAAAAAAAAAAAGAAATCTATGTGGAATCAGTGAATTGTTGTACAATGAGTTCACACTTGAGTTATTTGGTCAGTTTTGGCCCCATAAATGCCCATATATGTTAAGTGTGCAGTGATTCTAAGAGCAACACCTGTCATGGCACCATCCATCCCAGCATGAGTGCATGTCATACTGACTTACAGTATTGTTTCACTATCACAGCAGACTCCATATGCGTGTTACTGCAAAGCACAGTGTTCTATACCACCATACAGACTCTCTGCAGCCAGAAAGTAGCCGTTTTTTAACTCGATTCACCACAAATTAATTTCGGAAAATTCAGCAATTTTTTGAAAAATTCACTCATCTCAAATAGAGATGAGCGAGCATACTCGTCCGAGCTTGGTGCTCGTTCGAGTATTAGGGTACTCGTAAGTGCTCGCTGCTCGGACGAGTATGGCAGCTCGAGGAAATGGCAACTTCCGCATCGTGCTTTTTTGGCGCCTAAAAACACAGCCAATCACAAGCCAGGAGACTCTGCGTACCACCCAGCATCACGTGGGGCCCTTACATGTCGATAGCAGGGGTTGGCTGGCCTGATCAGGTGACCCTGGAATATACTACCAACTGGCCGCGGTGCTCGGCTCAGATGCCGTCTGGATGTCGTTAGGGATAGAGCTGCTGCCTTTCAGGGACAGTGTTAGGGCCTGCATGTAGTTGTCTGTTAGGCATGGATCACCCACAAAGAACCCAACAGCCCTTCTAAGGGCTAGAAGACATTTTATTTTTTTTTGTCACTTGGCTGGCTGGCACTAGTAGTGCAGCTATCGCCATATCTAACCCTGTTTTTTTTTTTTTATTGTTCTATCTCAGTGATACAAATCCATTGCACACAGCACTGTGGAACCATTCTGTGTGTCACAGTTCAGCACTGACTCACTCCAATCCATATATACTGTCCAGGTGACACTTTCTGTACGTCACAGAATACAACCAAGTCATTTGCTACCAATATCATCTACAGCTTGATCCAGAAAACTCTCTGTGCGACATTTGTCTGGGTCGCAGACTAAATAGCCACCGTTAACAGGGTGTCAGTCAGTTCTACCATATTTCCTGCACGTCACGTTACCAAAAAAACAAAATATTAAAAAAAAATTATTTTTTCAGTTGTTTTAGCTCAGTGATACAAATCCATTTTACTCAGCTGCGTGTAACCTTTCTGTGTGTCACAGTTCAGCACATTCGCTCCCATCCGTATATACTGTCCAGGTGACACTTTCTGTACGTCACACAATACAACCAAGTCATTTGCTACCAATATCATCTACCGCTTGATCCAGAAAACTCTCTGTGCGACATTTGTTTGGGTCTCAGACTAAATAGCCACCGTTAACAGGGTGTCAGTCAGTTCTACCATATTTCCTGCACGTCACGTTCCCAAAAAAACAAAATATAAAAAAAAAAATTATTTTTTCAGTTGTTTTAGCTCAGTGATACAAATCCATTTTACTCAGCTGCATGTAACCTTTCTGTGTGTCACAGTTCAGCACATTCGCTCCCATCCGTATATACTGTCCAGGTGACACTTTCTGTACGTCACACAATACAACCAAGTAATTTGCTACCAATATCATCTACAGCTTGATCCAGAAAACTCTCTGTGCGACATTTGTCTGGGTCGCAGACTAAATAGCCACCGTTAACAGGGTGTCAGTCAGTTCTACCATATTTCCTGCACGTCACGTTACCAAAAAAAACAAATATAAAAAAAAAAATTATTTTTTCAGTTGTTTTAGCTCAGTGATACAAATCCATTTTACTCAGCTGCGTGTAACCTTTCTGTGTGTCACAGTTCAGCACATTCGCTCCCATCCGTATATACTGTCCAGGTGACACTTTCTGTACGTCACACAATACAACCAAGTCATTTGCTACCAATATCATCTACCGCTTGATCCAGAAAACTCTCTGTGCGACATTTGTCTGGGTCGCAGACTAAATAGCCACCATTAACAGGGTGTCAGTCACTCCTACCATAGTTCCTGCACGTTACGTTCCCAAAAAAAACAAAATTGTAAAAAAAAATATAAAAAAAAATATTAAAAAAAAAAATTATTTTTTCATTTGTTTTAGCTCAGTGATACAAATCCATTTTACTCAGCTTTGTATAACCTTTCTGTGTACACCTATAAGAGCACAACCTCTAAGGGCTACCACAGGAAACATACATGACCACCTATACAAAAGCATCTGTGCATGCCCAAATCACACAAATATACATCCATAGGTATAAAAACAACCTTTATTAATAATTGATAGAAAATCAACATACAGGACAAATGCCAGATAAAAGTAGTAAAAAAGAAGATCCAAGGAAAGGACACAGGGATACAATTCACATATCATATATCTAGGTTACGAAAATCGCTAGTATCATAAGCAGGTGATCATAAGCAAACTAATACAATCTATATCAGTCTATCGCAACATGTATGTTACCATAGTTTGCATGATCACAAGGGAGGGCCACTTAGGCATAAACATGTCACCTCAAAAGTTGTTATAGGCACAGTAGATACCTACCTATAAATAATGCAACATATACAGCATTAATACGCAACAATAGACCAACCCACTGCTACAGACAAAAATCCCGTGTCCTTCGCTTACCCAACGCGTTTCGCCACCCGGCTTCGTCAGGGAGAAGTAAAAGACTAGTAAGAAGGGCCTCATTATATATGTCTCCTCATCAGCCAATAATGTCACCACCTGATGCGCGCACCCATTCATTCCACGCCGCGTTATACAATGCGCGGCACTGTTGATCATGTCGGAACGCCCGGCGCTCCACGGACGTCATAATCACATGACCAAGACTAGCCACGTCACAGTATACTGACGTGAGCCGCGCCCGCGCATTCACCTCCAAGGTGTACTTCATTGAAACTTCATTGAAGCTGCTCACACCGGGTAATGCGCATGCGCAGACACTATGAATTTGCTGATCAGCGTATATGTTCAGAAGGATGAGCGCAACCATATAAGGCCAGGCACACCGCTGATGAGGAAGCATATAAAAAAGGTCATGCGATAACACCTATCACAGGACCGCAGTTTTAAATATCTTATCTGTATATAAGTCAATTTATGGAGGACACAGTCCCATATGTTAAGAAAGGAAATCAATCAATTATATTTTCTTAAGAACCAAGACTAAAAATACATATCTATATTGTATACTCTTATTCTTCAAGTGGTCAAACATGATTAGTCACATCAAACATGATAATAAAAATAAAAAATATAAACATAAAAATAAACATAAATAAAAATACTACATATGTGTTAATCACTAGATCGAATAAGGTGCTAAGTGTATAAAGTGCAATGTATGAATGAATTGATTATCAATTATAAATTCATAAAAATATATGCCCCAATATAAATAAATTATTTTAACAACATATTACATAATATACCACAATACATAATAATAAATATAAATTCATAAAATTCACACCAATCAATTAACATGATTGTAATGTGGTGTAAAGTGCAAAAGTACTGAACCAAAATACGCATGTCAATTATAAAGTGTAAAAGAATAGTGAAACATAGCTGAAAAGAAAAAAGAAAAAAGAGGTGCCACACGTGAACCAAGTGATAGAAAGTGAAAAAGAGATGCCTCATAATGGACATGCGTATATAGAGAAAATACGTGTATAAAAATGTGTTAACCAATATCACAGTGTATAATAGTATGTGTGAACTAACACCATTCTAAACCCATTTCATGTACATAACCACGATATCTATGCCTAAAACCAATTATATATTGTATATGGCCACATTCTATTCATTTAAGATGTACAATAGTCTTCTCATCATAGATTCCTTCATGACAATGGTCCTCTCCTAGCTATTCCTCCACCTACATGACAGACTTCACAGGGCTCCTTCCACATCAAACTCTAGAAATAAATCTAAAAGCAAATGAAAATAATATTAATACATGAATGAAACACTGAATCTAAAAACATAATGTTCCCATAAATGTGACAATGTACGTTCATTTATGTCACTGTTAGGGAACAATAAAGCCACCGGAGGGGGAGAGAAGGAGGAACCTGCCTATAAAAATGGAACAAAAGTGTTATATTCATTCAGTCCTCTTGGAGAAAGAGTACCCAGCCTATAGATCCACATGGTTTCTTTTTGTGCCAATGTTCTTTTCCAGTTACCTCCCCGGGCATTTGGATACACCCGGTCAATTGCCCTCACCTTCAACAAACTTGCATCACTATTATGTTTTAATCTAAAATGTCGCGGGATTGGTTTCAGATTCGTTATAAATTTAACATCTGCAGCCCCAATAATATCCAAAACATGCTCCCGTACTCTTCTTCTAAGCTCTCTCGATGTCATGCCCACATAGATTTTCTCACAGGGGCAAGTTGCATAGTATATAACCCCACTTGTAACACAATCCATCTTATGTGTGATCTTAAGTATCTTTCTTGGCACTATCCTGAAATGTATCACATCTTATTACATTTGGACAAGCCACACATCTCCCGCATGGGGAACAACCCCATTTGGGTCCTTTTGAGTTGAGAATCATCCCAGGTCGCTCACCTCTATGATAGCTGTGAACTAACAGATCTCTCAAACTCTTCGATCTTCTAAATGCAATCGACGGATCCACTGGTAAGTATTTCTCCAAGATGTCATCCATTCGGAGTATAGGCCAATATTTCTTTAAGATTAGCCGGATTTCCTCTGACCTGGAATTAAATGTAGTCACAAATCTTACAATTTCAGCCACCTTTTGGTCCCTTTTACTTTTCTTAACCTCATTATTTTGATGTAACAAATCATTACGATTTGCATCTACCGCACATCTATGGGCGCGTTTAATAGCTCGATTACTGTACTTTCCTGAAATCTAATTGTCAGATCTTCTGTCCGTTGTTTAAATGCCGTCTCCTCCGAGCAAATACGCCTCATGCGCAGAAATTGTCCCATAGGGATGTTATTGATCAGATGTTGTGGATGGGCCGATGATGCATGTAGTAATGAATTTGTGGCAGTTTTTTTCCGAAACAGGTCGGTCTGAATATAACCTGCTATATCTATCTTCAACTCAATATCCAGAAAGTCAATCCTCTCCTTGCTCCACTTGTGTGTGAGCCTGATATTATAATCATTCCTATTCAGACCCGAAATGAAGTCTTCCAACTCCCTGGGAGAGCCCTGCCAGATCAAAAGGACATCATCAATATATCGAGACCAAAAATGGATATTCTCAATTCCTCTGGCAGGGCTCGTCATGAAAATCTCCCTCTCCCATTGGCCAAGAAACAAATTTGCATAGGACGGCGCAAAGGCCGCCCCCATGGCCGTTCCCTGTAGTTGACAATAAAATGTTTCCTTAAACACAAAGAAATTGTGTGTAAGTGCAAATCTCAAAGCTATTAGTAGAAACTCACCTAATTTATGGTCCAAGTCACTCATCAATAGTGCCTTGGATACCGCCTGGATGCCATCATTATGTCTGATCGATGTGTAGAGAGATTCTACATCACATGTTACTAGAAGCATGTCAGGTTGAAGATGTATGCTGTCCAATTTTTCCAACAAATCCAGACTATCCCGTGTGTACGAGGGTAGAGTTGCTACCAAAGGTTTCAAATAAAAATCAATCAATTGACACAGAGGTTCGCACATATTATTGTTGCCAGATACAATAGGCCTACCTGGGGGATTGTTCAGGTCTTTATGTAATTTCGGGAGTAAATAGAAGGCTGGTATGGTAGGTTCTTCTATTACCAGTCCCATCACTTGCTCTGAATTTAACACCCCGTTTGCCTGTGCCTGAGTAAGTATTTCAGATAATTCGGACCTAAAATTAGATAGTGGGTTAAACATAAGTCTTTTATAGCATGTAATGTCCCTTAATTGGCGAAAAGCCTCTTTTTCATACATTTTCACGGGCCATATGACTACATTTCCCCCTTTATCAGAGGGCTTAAAAACCACCTCCTTCATCTGCTGTAGTTGGTGAAGGGCTAGTCTCTGGTCTTTCGACAGATTATCCCGTTGAATGTAATTAGGCATGCATTTGATCTCATTGGATACTAATTTAATGAACAGATCAATTTCCGGATACTGATTCAGCTGTGGGAATTTGGAAGTAAAGTTCGAGGGTACTCACCTCTTATTTCAGTTTGTATATCCTCCGAGAGTTCTTGTAAAGTTCTCACAGCCATCATCTCCTGTGTGGAGTCAAGTGAATCCTCCGTATCCTGTTCTTTATAAAAAATCTTCTTAAAAGCCAATCTTCACCCAAATAGGTGCAAATCCTTCACTAAAGTAAAAGAATCAAATTTAGAGCTGGGGCAAAAGTTCAATCCTAGACTGAGCACCTCAACCTGATCATTAGTCAATACAATTTGTGATAGATTTACTACCTTTAAATTTGCGTCAGCTCCTCCATCTCGTCTATGGACAGATCTCTTATTTTTATTATTCTGACCCACTGTGTCCTGTTCAAATTGTCTCTTTCCTCTCCGTATTGGGTATCTATTTCTTCTGTCCCTCGTCATAGAGGTATTAGTCCCACTTGAGGATATAGATGTTACTGAAGATGACCTCTCTCGTATCTGTCCATTCTTATATCTCCATTTGTACATCCTATTACTTTATTTATCTGCCAGGTCACGTTGGAATTTTCGCGTTTTGCTAGCCGAAATCTGGTTACCCCATTCCTGTGCCCAGTTATCCATTTCCTTTGATAATGACGCAAGTTCATCCTGAGAACAATCTGATTGTAAAGTGCCAAGTAACTGGTCAATCTCGACCTCAATCTCATTCAAGGTTTGTGAGTTTTGGGAAATAATTAGTTCTAAAAACATTTTGGAACACATACTACATGCTTTCTCCCACTGAATCATAAACTCCTCATCCTTAATAGGATATGAGGGGAACACCTGTACCCGAAGTCCACGTGGAATTAATTCCTTAGAAAGATAATTCTGTAGGGTAATTTTATTCCACCACAGCCTAGTACGTCGATGTAGTATAGTCTTCAAAGATTTTTTCAATAACCCCCTCTGGTTACCTTCATTTGACATATTGGACCCTGCATTAAAACCATTCTCGGCCTGGTGTAACCAGGTCGTATCACATCTACGGAAGTCCATCTCAAGTGAGAAGCAAACGGATCGTTTAACCTGTGAAAACACAGAAAACAAAATGTACACCTATAAGAGCACAACCTCTAAGGGCTACCACAGGAAACATACATGACCACCTATACAAAAGCATCTGTGCATGCCCAAATCACACAAATATACATCCATAGGTATAAAAACAACCTTTATTAATAATTGATAGAAAATCAACATACAGGACAAATGCCAGATAAAAGTAGTAAAAAAGAAGATCCAAGGAAAGGACACAGGGATACAATTCACATATCATATATCTAGGTTACAAAAATCGCTAGTATCATAAGCAGGTGATCATAAGCAAACTAATACAATCTATATCAGTCTATCGCAACATGTATGTTACCATAGTTTGCATGATCACAAGGGAGGGCCACTTAGGCATAAACATGTCACCTCAAAAGTTGTTATAGGCACAGTAGATACCTACCTATAAATAATGCAACATATACAGCATTAATACGCAACAATAGACCAACCCACTGCTACAGACAAAAATCCCGTGTCCTTCGCTTACCCAACGCGTTTCGCCACCCGGCTTCGTCAGGGAGAAGTAAAAGACTAGTAAGAAGGGCCTCATTATATATGTCTCCTCATCAGCCAATAATGTCACCACCTGATGCGCGCACCCATTCATTCCACGTCGCGTTATACAATGCGCGGCACTGTTGATCATGTCGGAACGCCCGGCGCTCCACGGACGTCATAATCACATGACCAAGACTAGCCACGTCACAGTATACTGACGTGAGCCGCGCCCGCGCATTCACCTCCAAGGTGTACTTCATTGAAACTTCATTGAAGCTGCTCACACCGGGTAATGCGCATGCGCAGACACTATGAATTTTAACCTTTCTGTGTGTCACAGTTCAGCACATTCGCTCCCATTCGTATATACTGTCCAGGTGACACTTTCTGTACGTCACACAATACAACCAAGTCATTTGCTACCAATATCATCTACCGCTTGATCCAGAAAACTCTCTGTGCAACATTTGTCTGGGTCGCAGACTAAATAGCCACCGTTAACAGGGTGTCAGTCAGTTCTACCATATTTCCTGCACGTCACGTTCCCAAAAAAACAAACTATAAAAAAAAATTATTTTTTCAGTTGTTTTAGCTCAGTGATACAAATCCATTTTACTCAGCTGCGTGTAACCTTTCTGTGTGTCACAGTTCAGCACATTCTCTCCCATCCGTATATACTGTCCAGGTGACACTTTCTGTACATCACACAATACAACCAAGTCATTTGCTACCAGTATCATCTACTGCTTGATCCAGAAAACTCTCTGTGCGACATTTGTCTGGGTCGCAGACCAAATAGCCACCGTTAACAGGGTGTCAGTCAGTCCTACCATAGTTCCTGCACGTTACGTTCCCAAAAAAACAAAATTGTAAAAAAAATATAAAAAAAAAATATTAAAAAAAAAAAATTATTTTGTCAGTTGTTTTAGCTCAGTGATACAAATCCATTTTACTCAGCTTTGTGTAACCTTTCTGTGTGTCACAGTTCAGCACATTCGCTCCCATCCGTATATACTGTCCAGGTGACACTTTCTGTACGTCACACAATACAACCAAGTCATTTGCTACCAATATCATCTACCGCTTGATCCACAAAACTCTCTGTGCGACATTTGTCTGGGTCGCAGACTAAATAGCCACCGTTAACAGGGTGTCAGTCAGTCCTACCATAGTTCCTGCACGTTACGTTGCCAAAAAAACAAAATTGTAAAAAAAATATAAAAAAACAAATATAAAAAAAAATTTTTTTTTCAGTTGTTTTAGCTCAGTGATACAAATCCATTTTACTCAGCTGCGTGTAACCTTTCTGTGTGTCACAGTTCAGCACATTCGCTCCCATCCATATATACTGTCCAGGTGACACTTTCTGTACGTCACACAATACAACCAAGTAATTTGCTACCAATATCATCTACAGCTTGATCCAGAAAACTCTCTGTGCGACATTTGTCTGGGTCGCAGACTAAATAGCCACCGTTAACAGGGTGTCAGTCAGTTCTACCATATTTCCTGCACGTCACGTTACCAAAAAAAAACAAAATATTAAAAAAAAATTATTTTTTCAGTTGTTTTAGCTCAGTGATACAAATCCATTTTACTCAGCTGCGTGTAACCTTTCTGTGTGTCACAGTTCAGCACACTCGCTCCAATCCGTATAATCTGTCCAAGTGACACTTTCTGTACGTCACTTAATTCTACCGGACTTAATTTTTTTTTTTTTTTTTATCATACACCTATATACAAAAAATGTTGAACCCCAGGGCTAAGGGTCGAGGGCGTGGGCATTCAATTACTGCAGGGGGCAGAGGCCGTGGTCCTGGGCAGGGTGAGACAGTACCCGCTGATGAGGGAGCAGGGGAACGCCGCAGAGCTACACTCCCTAACTTCATGTCTCAACTTACAGGGACACGTGGTAGAGGACTGTTGAAACCACAACAGTGCGAACAGCTGATCTCGTGGATTGCGGACAATGCTTCAAGTAATTTGTCCACCAGTCAGTCTTCCACGCAGTCCACCCACGTTACCCAAGGGAGCACTCCTATGGCTCCTCCACCTCAACCTCCTTCCCCCCAGTCTGCCCCCTCCCAGGAAAATTTGGAATGTGATCCGGCATACTCTCAGGAACTGTTTTCTGGACCCTTCCCAGAGTCACAAACCACTTCTCAGGTTGCTGCTGACCTCGTTCCCGATGCCCAAGTTTTCCAACTGTCGCAGTCTGTGGGTGATGATGATGACAATGTTGAGTTAGTGGAAGAAGTTTGTAAAGAGGTGTCAGACGATGAGGAGACACGGTTGTCAGACAGTGGTGAAGTTGTTGTTAGGGGAGGAATTCCGAGGAGGGAGCAGACTGAGGAATCGGAGGATGACGAGGTGACTGACCCAAGCTGGGTTGATATGCCGAGTGAAGACAGTGCTTCTGAGGCGGAGGCGAGTGCTGCACCAGAACAGGTTGTAAGAGGCAGTGGTGTGGCCAGAGGGAGAAGCAGGGCCAGAGCTGGTGCATCATCAGCAACTGTTTCACGTAGTGAAGCTCCCGTGGCGAGGCCTAGATGTTCGCAAGTCTGGAGGTTCTTTAAAGAAAGTGAGGATGACCGACGGACTGTGGTGTGCAACCTGTGCCACACCAGGATCAGCAGGGGTTCCACCACTACTAGCCTAACCACCACCAGCATGCGCAGGCATATGAGTGCTAAACACCCCACTCAATGGAACCAAGGCCGTTCACCACCTCCTGCGGGTCACACCACTGCTCCTTCCCCTGTGTCACTCGCTGCCTCTGCTAGTCAACCCCCCGCGTCACTCGCTGCCTCTGCTAGTCAACCCCCTGCCCAGGACCCCGGCACGAGCGCCTCCCGCCTGAAAACCACACCTTCGCCTCCACGATCCTCCACAGTGTCCACCAACGTGTCCCAGCGCAGCGTTCAGCTGTCTTTACAGCAGACGCTAGAGCGCAAGAGGAAATACAGTTCCACCCACCCACATGCCCAAGCCCTCAACGTCCACATCTCCAAATTGCTTAGCCTGGAGATGCTGCCCTATATGCTGGTAGAGACCGAGGCCTTTCGAAATCTCATGGCGGTGGCTGCCCCTCGGTATTCGGTCCCCAGCCGCCACTATTTTTCCCGATGTGCCGTCCCAGCCCTACACCAGCACGTGTCACAGAACATCATCCGTGCCCTGACCAACGCAGTTAGTGATAAGGTCCACCTAACCACGGACACGTGGACAAGTGCTGCCGGGCAGGGACACTATATCTCACTGACGGCACATTGGGTTAACTTGGTGGAGGCTGGGACCGAGTCTGACCCTGGGGCCGCTCATGTACTGCCCACACCGAGGATTGCGGGGCCTACCTCGGTCACGGTCTCTCAGACGTACTATGCCTCCTCCTCCTCCGACCCCTCCTCCTCCTCCACCGAATCACCATCCGTGGGCACGGCGCCTTCAGTCGGTAGCTCTAGGCGCAGCAGCAGTGCCGTGGGTAAGCGCCAGCAGGCGGTGCTCAAACTGCTGAGCTTAGGTGACAAAAGGCACACCGCCCAAGAGCTCTTACAGGGCATCACGGCGCAGACCGATGTGTGGCTGGCACCGCTGAACCTCAAGCTTCCGGGTGGTGTACAGACGCCCCGATTGGCCAATCGGGGTGTCTGTACACCATATGAAAACTGTAATCCTCGCTGGTAAGGATTACAGTTTTCAAACTGCAATTCTTATTCTGGCCACTAGATGGCAGGCCAGGATAAGAAATGAGCAATTCATGGTTTTAACTGCATCTAGTAAATCCATGATTGCTCATAAAGAAAAAAAACAAAACACAATAGATCAGATGATATTTGAGCTTTAAAATAAAGACAGAAAAATTAAAAAAAAATGTTAAAAAATTTATAAAAAATAAAAAAGATATAAAAGTTCAAATCACCCCCCTTTCCGTATAAGTAAAAAATAAATACCTAAATAACAATAAATATAGACATCATGGGTATCACCGTGACCGAAAACGCCCGTACTTTTAAAATATAAAAAAAAAAATTTCAATACGGCGAATTGTGTGGCGGAAAAAAGCGTCCAAATGGCGATTCGCAGTTTTTTGTCCCTTTTTTTTTCTAAAAAAAATTAAATAAAAAGTGATCAAAAAGTCATACACACCCAGAATGGTATCAATAAAAACTTCAGACCGCCCCGCAAAAAATGAGCCCCCATACAGCTCTGTACACATAAATACCAAAAAGTTATAGGGGTCAATATATGACAAGGAAAAAAAAAAAAAAAAAAAGGGCAACTTTCTAACTATTTTATCACCATCTAAACGCAGGAAAAACTATACATATTAGGTATTGCCGGATTCGTACTGACCAGTAGAATGAAAGTAACGGATCAGTTTTAATGCACATCGAATGCTGTAAATAAGAAACCCGTAGAACTGTAGCGGAATAGCGTTTTCTTTGCAATTTCACCCGGTTTGGAATTTTTTTCCCGCTTCCCACTACACCGTATGCAATATTAAATGGTGGCGTTGGAAAGTACAACTTGTCCCGCAAACAACAAGCCCTCATACAGCTATGTGAACAGAAAAATAAAAGAGTTATGGCTGTTTGAAGGCAGGGAGCACAAAACGAAAATGCAGAACCGAAAAAAGCTCCGGTCGTGAAAGGGTTAAGGACCTCTATTTTCTTAACCAAAGTACATCAGGATTATTCACTAACCAAGCTATTTCTTCACTTTAACACTTTGCTAAACTTTAAAGGGGTTATCCCACGAATAATGTAAAAAATAAAAATCAGACATCATATAGAACATGACAACATCTTTCTGATAAAGCTAGAACCAGCCCTGTACCTCACATGGATCCAGAGATCTCCACATTCATTGCTCTACTAGATTCATATCAAGCTGACTGCTCGGGGAGTGTCTTTTCTGCTGCAGCTCAGGGGGCGTGTCTCAGCTCTGCCTATCACAGCTCAGGAGACAGTTAAAAGTTGAAACTGAGCATGTGCGGCCTGCTCAGTGAATAGGTCAAAGAAATAAGAAATTAAGTGGTCCTATACAGATAGATTTTATTGAATAACTCAGTAGCTATACAAAATTTCTAATGACATGCAATTACAAAAGTATTCAGATCCAGGTGCTGGTTTGAAAACTGTAGAATATTTTTCGTGGGACAACCCCTTTAAGGTAGTTATATAAGATGCCTGACTAAGACAACATGGGGGGCCATCAGATATCTTACATGCTTAGCCTCACACAATCAGGGCCGCTTTTAGACAAAATGTGTCCCTGGGCAAAATCAAAAGTGCGGCCCCAAATCTTGTAATAATGTGCTAAAAACACAGTTACATTCTGTCAATTACGTCTCTCCCTCACAGATTTACACCCCATAAAGCTCTTCACCCTCATGGTCCCAGAATACACCACATGCCCCCTCCTCTCACAGCAATGAGATCCCCTCACTCTCGGCATCTGAGAGTGTTAAAAACCGGAAGTGTGGGATTCCACTTCAGGAGCACTTTCCCCCAGCAGAGATTGACGTCATGAGTGGGGGTGCTGTTAGGGTTGCCACCTTTCCCAACAAAAAGTACTGGCTACACAAGATAAAAAGGTTGGTGTGGGTTAATATGAGTGTTATTTGATCATATTTTACATTTTGCACCATTTTTTTTCTCAAAAAATCAAAACATTTCACTGTTAGAGATACCCTGTGTATTTAAGTTTTATTTAGCCTCTATTTTTGAATTCTTCCTGTGGTGATTGGAACTCACAACCATCTACATTAAAGGAAAGAATCTTAACCACTGGGCTATAGAGCTTAGTGTTATGTCACTGCTTTACTGTATATAAAAAAAAAAAAACCTCATAGCAGTGTCTCTGGTAGTATACAAGAGAAACTTCTATGAGCTTCTTCAACACTGACTTAGCATTGAGCTCTATAGCTCAGTGGTTAAGGATCCTGCCTTCAATGTTGTTGGTTGTGAGTTTGAATCCCCACAGAAACATTGAGAAACCATGGGTTTGCTCAGTGAGTAAAGTTGTTTCCTGCCTATGCATTCCATTATTAATGACGGAGGAGGAATCTGAGCAGAAGAAAAGTAACTAATCATGATAATGTACTGGATGTGGCCTGGCTGCTGCACAGGAGACTGGGGGAAGGAGGAAACTCTTGTTGGGCTAACTGGGGGCCACCATTGTTTTTTCACTGGATCGGATTATGTCGCTTTATGTGGGTCAATAGAGCTGTGGTCCCTATGTTTGTGTTTGACTGCCTACAGCTTATTTTACTCTTGCAAATCTTTTACAGGGAAATGTTGTTGTCTTCCATCAGCATACAGTAAAACTGATGGGACAACTAACAAAACTAGCAGCAGCCAAGCTTGGTTTAGCTCCGGCACCTTTTGTGCCTGCTGCTCCCACAGTATCAGCGGCATCATCAGTCGGCCCTGGCAGTCCTTTGGGAGGTTCTGGCCATATGTACAGTACAGACCAAAAGTTTGGACACAGCTTCTCATTCAAAGAGTTTTCTGTATTTTCATGACTATGAAAATTGTAGATTCACACTGCAGGCATCAAAACTATGAATTAACACATGTGGAATTATATACTTAACAAAAAAGTGTGAAACAACTGAAAATATGTCTTATATTCTAGGTTCTTCAAAAGGTGGCTCTTTTGCTTTGATTACTGCTTTGCACACTCTTGGCATTCTCTTGATGAGCTTCAAGAGGTAGCACCTGAAATGGTTTTTACTTCACAGGTGTGCCCTGTCAGGTTTAATAAGTGGGATTTCTTGCCTTATAAATGGGGTTGGGACCATGAGTTGTGTTGGGCAGAAGTCAGGTGGATACATAGCTGATAGTCCTACTGAATAGACTGTTTGAATTTGTATTATGGCAAGAAAAAAGCAGCTAAGTAAAGAAAAACGAGTGGCCATCATTACTTTAAGAAATGAAGGTCAGTCAGTCTGAAAAATTGGGAAAACTTTGAAAGTGTCCCCAAGTGCAGTCGCAAAAACCATCAAGCGCTACAAAGAAACTGGCTCACATGAGGAGCGCCCCAGGAAAGGAAGACCAAGAGTCACCTCTGCTGAGTAGGATAAGTTCATCCGAGTCACCAGCCTCAGAAATCGCAGGTTAACAGCAGCTCGAGGTCAATGCCACACACAGTTCTAGCAGCAGACACATCTCTACAACAACTGTTAAGAGGAGTCTGTGTGCAGCAGGCCTTCATGGTAAAATAGCTGCTAAGAAACCACTGCTAAGGGCAGGCAACAAGCAGAAGAGACTTGTTTGGGCTAAAGAACACAAGGAATGGACATTAGACCAGTGGAAATCTGTGCTTTGGTCTGATGAGTCCAAATTTCAGATCTTTGGTTCCAACCACCGTGTCTTTGTGCGACACAGAAAAGGTGAACGGATGGACTCTACATGCTTGGTTTCCACCGTGAAGCATGGAGGAGGAGGTGTGATGGTGTTTGGGTGCTTTGCTGGTGACTGTGTTGGGGATTTATTCAAAATTGAAGGCATATTGAACCAGCATGGCTACCACAGCATCTTGCAGCGGCATGCTATTCCATCCGGTTTGCGTTTAGTTGGACCATCATTTATTTATCAACAGGACAATGAACCCAAACACACCTACAGGCTGTGTAAGGGCTATTTGACCAAGAAGGAGAGTGATGGGGTGCTACGCCAGATGACCTGGCCTCCAGTCACCAGACCTGAACCCAATCGAGATGGTTTGGAGTGAGTTGGACCACAGAGTGAAGGTAAAAAGGCCAAGTGCTAAGCATCTCTGGGAACTTCTTCAAGACTGTTGGAATACCATTTCAGGTGACTACCTCTTGAAGCTCATCAAGAGAATGCCAAGAGTGTGCAAAGCAGTAATCAAAGCAAAAGGTGGCTACTTTGAAGAACCTAGAATATAACACATATTTTCAGTTGTTTCACACTTTTTTGTTAAGTATATAATTCCACGTGTGTTAATTCGTAGTTTCTATGCCTTCAGTGTGAATCTACAATTTTCATAGTCATGAAAATACAGAAAACTATTTGAATGAGAAGGTGTGTCCAAACTTTTGGTCTGTACTGTATGTCTGCTCTGATCTTTATTGCTGCTGCCACCATCCTACTCATCAGATTGTACTGTCACCGCAGCACCCTCATCTGGTTCCCAGGTGCTGTCTAACACTTTTATCAGACTGTGATACTGTATATCATGGTGGGCTTGTTGGCACCCTTCCCGAATCCCTGCTCTTTATTTGCCCAGACAGCCACTGTCACTACCACTCACCCACCACCAATACTGTGGCTATGGGCGCCACTATTGCAACCAACAGCACAGCTATGCATGGGATCCCCCATCTCCTCCTGAACCTCCTCAGGGCAGTGCAAATGTTGACTTCTCTCACACAATTCATCAACAGGGAGACTCACTATCTGCAGTATCTGCATGCAAGCTGTAGTTTGGAAAAGATTTGACAGTGTTTAGATTGAGATTCACTTATTACAGCAAGAGGTTTTTTGAATAGTTAAGTTGGATTCTTTGAATCCTAAAGGAGTTACATAGTAAAATAGTAACATAGTAACATGGTTTATAAGGCCGAAATAAGACATCTGTCCATCCAGTTCGGCCTGTTATCCTAAAAGTTGATCCAGAGGAAGGCAAAAAACCCCTGTGAGGTAGAAGCCAATTTTCCCCACTTTAGGGGAAAAAATTCCTCCCCGATTCCAATCAGACAATCAGAATAACTCCCTGGATCAACGACCCCTCTCTAGTAACTATAATTGTAATATTGTTACCTTCCAGAAATACATCCAGGCCCCTCTTGAACTCTTTTAGTGAACTTACCATCACCACCTCCTCAGGCAAAGAGTTCCATAGTCTTACTGCTCTTACCATAAAGAATTCTCTTCTATGTTTGTGTAGAAACCTTCTTTCTTCCAAGCACAGAGGATGTCCCCTCGCCACAGTCACAGTCCTGGGGATAAATAGATCATGGGAGAGATCTCTGTACTGACCCCTGATATATTTATACATAGTTATTAGATCTCCCCTCAGTCGTCTTTTTTCTAAAGTGAATAACCCTAATTTTGATAATCTTTCTGGGTACTGTAGTCCACCCATATTACTTTAGTTGCCCTTCTCTGAACCCTCTCCAGCTCTGCAATGTCTGCCTTGCTCACAGGAGCCCAGAACTGTACACAGTACTCCATGTGTGGTCTGACTAGTGATTTTTTAAAGTGGCAGGACTATGTTCTCATCACGGGCATCTATGTCCATTTTGATGCAACCCATTATCTTATTGGCCTTGACAGCAGCGGGTTGTCTGACACGGGTTTCTGCAGCTTAGTTTGCTGTTTACTAAAATTCCTAGGTCCTTTTCCATGTCACTGTTACCCATTGTTTTACCATTTAGTATGTACTGGTGACTTGCATTATTCATTCCTATGTGCATAACCTTACATTTGTCAGTGTTAAACCTTATCTGCCACTTCTCTGCCCAAGCCATCTATCCAGATCCATCTGTAGCAGTGTACTGTCCTCTTCTGTGTTAATTACTTTACACAGTTTAGTGTCAACTGCAAAAATTGATATTTTACTGTGCAAGCCTTCTACAAGATCGTTTCCAGGCTCTGTTTTTGGACCCTTTTTGAATATTGGTACCACATTTGTTATGTGCCAATACTGTGAAACACTCCCTATCAGTATAGAGTCCTTAAATATCAGAAATAAAGGTCTAACTATGACATTACTTAATTTTCTTAGGATCCAGGGGTGTATGCCATCCGGTCCTGGCGATTTGTCTATTTTAATCTTTTTAAGACATCGCTGTACTTCTTCCTGGGTCAGACAGAGCACTTTTAATGGGGAATTTACTTTTATATTCTGCATTTCATCTGACAGTTTATTTTCCTAAGTGAATACAGTGGAGAAAAAAATATTTAGTAGCTTTGCTTTCTCCTCATGGCTCTCTGCAACTCCACCCTCATTACTCTGTAAGGGGTTGACACCTTCAGGTTTATACTTTTTACCATTTATATAACAAAGTAACATAGTAACATAGTTTATAAGGCCGAAAAAAGACATCTGTCCATCCAGTTCGGCCTGTTTTCCTACAAGTTGAACAAGAGGAAGGCAAAAAACCCCTGTGAGGTAGAAGCCAATTTTCCCCACTTTAGGGGAAAAAATTCCTCCCTGACTCCAATCAGGCAATCAGAATAACTCCCTGGATCAACGACCCATCTCTAGTAACTATAACCTGTAATATTGTTACACTCCAGAAATACATCCAGGCCCCTCCTGAACTCTTTTAGTGAACTTGCCATCACCACTTCCTCAGGCAGAGAGTTCCATAGTCTCACTGCTCTTACCGTAAAGAATCCTCTTCTATATTTGTGTACAAACCTTCTTTCCTCCAGGCACAGAGGATGTCCCCTCGTCACAGTCACAGTCCTGGGGATAAATAGATCATGGGAGAGATCTCTGTAGAGACCCCTAATATATATACATAGTTATTAGATCTCCTCTCACTCGTCTTTTTTCTAAAGTGAATAACCCTAATTTTGATAATCTTTCTGGGTACTGTAGTCCACCCATTCCAGTTATTACTTTAGATGAACCCTCCTCTGAACCCTGTCCAGCCCTGCTATGTCTGCCTTGTTCACAGGAGCCCAGAACTGTACACAGTACTCCATGTGTGGTCTGACTAGTGATTTGTAAAGTGGCAGGACTATGTATAATTGAAGAACATTTTAGGGTTAGTTTTACTCTCTTTGGCGATTAATCACTCAGTCTCTAGTTTGATTGCTTTTATTTGTCTTTTACATATTCTATTTTTTTCATATAGTTTTTTAATGCTTTCTCGCTCCCCTCCTGTTTTAGTGATTGAAATGCTTTCTTTTTGTCATTTATTGCGTTCTTTACAGTTCTATGTATTTATCCACATTGTTTTTTTTCTTGTTCCTTAACCTTTTATTCCCCAGAGTAATGAGGGTGCTGTAGCAGAGAGCGATGAGGAGAAAGCAAAACTCTTAAATATTTTTTTCTCCACTGTGTTCACTAAGGAAAATAAACTGTCAGATGAAATGCAGAATATAAAAGTGAATTCCCCTTTAAAAGTGTCCTGTCTGACCCAGGAAGAAGTACTGGGGCGTCTTAAAAAGATTAAAATAGACAAATCGCCAGGACCGGATACACCCCCGTATCCTAAGAGAACTAAGTAATGTCATTGCCAGACCCTTATACTTGATATTTAAGGACTCTATACTGACAGGGAGTGTTCCACAGGATTGGCACATAGCAAATGTGGTGCCAATATTCAAAAAGGGTCAAAAAACAGAGCCCGGGAACTATAGGCCGGTAAGTTTAACATCTGTAGTGGGTAAACTGTTTGAAGGTTTTCTAAGAGATGCTATCTTGGAGTACCTCAATGAAAATAAGCAAATAACTCCATATCAGCATGGCTTCATGAGGGATCGGTCGTGTCAAACCAATTTAATCAGTTTCTATGAGGAGGTAAGTTTTAGACTTGACCGTGGGGAATCAATGGATGTCGTATATCTGGACTTCTCCAAAGCATTTGACACTGTACCACATAAAAGGTTAGTATATAAAATGAGAATGCTTGGCCTGGGAGAAAATGTCTGTATGTGGGTAAGTAACTGGCTCAGTGATAGAAAACAGAGGGTGGTTATTAATGGTACATACTCAGATTGGGTCACTGTCACTAGTGGGGTAGCACAGGGGTCAGTATTGGGCCCTATTCTCTTCAATATATTTATTAATGATCTTGTAGAAGGCTTGTACAGTAAAATATCAATTTTTGCAGATGACACTAAACTGTGTAAAGTAATTAACACAGAAGAGGACAGTACACTGCTACAGATGGATCTGGATAGACTGGAGGCTTGGGCAGAGATGTGGCAGATGAGGTTTAACACTGACAAATGTAAGGTTATGCATATGGGAAGGAATAATGCAAGTCACCAGTACATACTAAATGGTAAAACATTGGGTAACTCTGACATGGAAAAGGACCTAGGAATTTTAGTGGACAGCAAACTAAGCTGCAGAAACCAGTGTCAGACAGCTGCTGCCAAGGCCAATAAGATAATGGGTTGCATCAAAAGGGGCATAGATGCCCGTGATGAGAACATAGTCCTGCCACTTTACAAATCACTAGTCAGACCGCACATGGAGTACTGTGTACAATTCTGGGCTCCTGTGAACAAGGCAGACATAGCAGAGCTGGAGAGGGTTCAGAGGAGGGCAACTAAAGTCATAGCTGGAATGGGTGGACTACAGTACCCAGAAAGATTATCAAAATTAGGGTTATTCACTTTAGAAAAAAGACGACTGAGGGGAGATCTAATAACTATGTATAAATATATCAGGGGTCAGTACAGAGATCTCTCCCATGATCTCTTTATCCCAAGGACTGTGACTGTGACGAGGGGACATCCTCTGCGCCTGGAGGAAAGAAGGTTTGTTCACAAAAATAGAAGAGGATTCTTTACGGTAAGAGCAGTAAGACTATGGAACTCTCTGCCTGAGTAGGTGGTGATGGTAAGTTCACTAAAAGAGTTCAAGAGGGGCCTGGATGTATTTCTGGAGGGGTAATAATATTACAGGTTATAGTTACTAGATATGGGTTGTTGTTGATCCAGGGAGTAATTCTGATTGCCTGATTGGAGTCGGGAAGGAATTTTTTCCCCTAAAGTGAGGAAAATTGGCTTCTACCGCACAGGGGTTTTTTGCCTTCCTCTGGATCAACTTATAGGAAAACAGGTCGAACTGGATGGACAGATGTCTTTTTTTCGCCTTATAAACTATGTTACTATGTTACCTCTCACAATTAGATATTAGGATGTTTTTAAAAATATCCCATTTTGTGGCTGTATTTTTATTTTTGAGGACTTTGTCCCAGTTAGTTAGGCCTATGGCCTCTCTTAGTTGGCTAAATTTTGCTTTTTTGAAGTTTGTTTTTTTTGTTCCTCCCTGGAGAAAAACTCTTTTGAATTACAATTGGAAGGTTATTAATGTATGGTAACTGTTTCCCAGGTGTCCCCCAATCTGCACATCTGTTGTTCTGTCAGGTCTATTGGTTAATACTAAGTCCAGTATGGCTGTCCCTCTAGTCGGGTCCTGAACCAGTTGGGAAAGGTAATTGTCTTTGGTTATTGCCAAGAACCTGTTTCCTTTATGAGACATACAGGTTTCAGTCCCCCATAAAAACGACCTCATTATGATTTGCCGCCTCATTATGATTTGCCGCCTAGTTGTTTAGAAGTAGATTTTCTATGGACTCTAGTATATTAGGTGGTTTATAATAAACTCCTATTAGTATTTTATTATTGTCTTTGACTCAATGTATTTCTACCCACAGTGACTCCACATCTTCATGTCACTGAATTATATCTTCCCGGAGTGTGGGCTTTAGACAGGAATTTAGATAAAGGCAGACCCCTCCCCTTCTCTGTTTTGGCGATTCTTTCTAAACACACTGTAACCCTGTACGTTAACTGCCCAGTTATAGCTATCATCCAGACATGTCTCAGTTATTCCCACTATGTCATAGTCCTCCTCACACATCACTAATTCCAGTTCAACAGTTTTATTAGTCAGGCTTCTGGCATTAGTGTACATACAATTAGGAGATTGATGTATATTTTTTCCCCTACACCTTTCCTTCTGAACTGTTCTAGTTCCTCCTTCCATTCCTCCCCCAGTTCCATTACATTGCCCTAGGTCTCTATCTGTACTGTCTTCCCCTCCTATAATGTAGTTACACTCTCCCCCAGTCCCTAGTTTAAACACTCCTCTAGCCTTCTAGCCATCCCCCAAAACAGCTGCCCCTTCCCCATTGAGGTGCAACCCATCTGTAGGCGACAGAGCCTGTAGGCGACAGAGAAGTCGGCCCAGTTCTCCAGGAACCCAAACAGCTCCTTCTTCCACCAGTTCTTGAGACACTTGTTTACCTCCCTAATCTCCCGCTGCCTTTCTTGTGTGGCTCGTGGTACAGGCAGTATTTCGGAAAACACTACCTTTGAGGTCCTTGCCCTAAGCTTATGACCTAAATCCCTAAAATCACGGACGCTCCACCTACCTCTAACTTTTTCATTGGTTCCGATAGTAACCATGACTGCTGGATCTTCTCCAGTCCCTCCCAGTAATCTGTCAACCCGATCTGCGATGTGTCGATCTCGAGCGCCAGGAAGACAACACACCGTTCGACAATTTTGGTCTTTGTGACAGATTGCCTTGCCTGACTGGCAGAGGAAGTGTCCGGCTGCAGCAGAGCTCTCCATGAAGTGGCATCCCCCTCATCTGCCAAACTTACAAACTTGTTGGGGTGTGTCAGATCAGGGCTAGCCTCCCTGGCACTTTTCCCTCTACCCCACTTTCTAACTGTTGCCCAGCTAGCTACCTCACGTTCCTGAGCCTTCTCACTACCACCCTCCCCCACATCTACTCCATAGAGTGCTTGCTCAGTGAGTAGCAAACTCTTTTCCAAATTGTCAGCGCTTCTCAGTGTTGAAATTCGCCCAGTTAGATACACGATGTGCGATTCCAAATGGGCAATTTGCTCACATTTTGAACAAAGGTATGCACCCTTAAACTGCTTGTTCCAGCGCACTGGACTGCGCTGTCAGTAATGGAACACATACTAATGGGGATTACGCAGAAAAAAAGAGAAAAAAAATACAAAACAGTGATATGAAACTGATTTACTGTAGTCCCCTCTTAAAGTCCCTGAATCTGAAGTCACGTAATCTAAAGTCACACACATAATTCAAACACACACTTAAAAATCAAGCACGCGAACACTCACAAACTCACGTTGTTTCTCTGCTTCTATAAGTACAACTCTCAAACCTGTCTGCTTTTTTTTTTTTCCTCTGGATTCGTAGGACTGAACTGCCCTCAAGACTGGCTATTTAACATCTCCTAATTAGATAGCCACACTTAATGAATGTTGCATTTTTGGAGCCATCTTGTTGATAAAATAAGTGTCATTGGTTTTAATAATATATGATATACGGCAGGGGCGTTGCTAGGCTAAAACATTCGGGGCCTGGGCCCCTGATGTTTTCTCCCAGGCCCCGAATGTCCTGCCTGTTAGACAAATACAATTGTATTGCCATCCTCAGGACAGCAGTACAATTGAATCTAATAGACTGCAAGATATGTAAGACCTGTGATGACATCACAGGTCATGTGATCAGTGCCGTCCAATCCTGCACTGGTCACATGACTGTGACATCATCGCAGGTCCTTTTCAATTCCTGTCTTCTAAACTGAAGAGGAGCAGTGGAGAAGAAGCTGCAGTGAGCTCTGCTACATCAGAAGAGGTAAGTGAAAGGAGAAGCAGAGGGATGCTGGGAGTTGGGGTTATTTAACTGGGACTGTATGTCAGGGCAGAAGGGAGGGATGTTATCATGAGACTGTGTGTTGGAGGTGACTTGGGCAGGGTTCTGTTAGGGGGCGGGCCACGGATCCAGCCACAGCATGGCAAACCCTGCCGAGAGGCGGCCGTAAAAAAAGTACAACATGCTGTACTTTTGTTCCGGTCGCCTATCGGCAGGGGTTGCCGTGCAGCAGCCGGATCTGTGGCCCGCCCCTTTACAGTGAATGGGGCCAGAGCGTAGTTCTGGCCCGACACGTGCACCTGTGGCAGCATGGATCCTAACAGCCCCACATGTGCACCTGCTGCAGCAAGGATCCGGCGGGCTGTTCACCCACTGGAACAGCCTGCCGGAGTCCCCTGCTGCAGATGTGAAACTACCCTTAGGCTACTTTCACACTTGCGTTGTAACGATCCATTTGTGAGATCCATCACAGGCTCTCATAAACAGTCCAAAAGTGATCAGTTTTGTCCTAATGCATTCTGAATGGAAAAGAATCAGTTCAGAATGCATCAGTTTTGCTTCTGTTTGCTTCAGTTTAGTCAGCATTCCATTTTGGAGGCGGACACTAAAACGCTGCTTGATGCGTTTTGGTGTCCACATGACGAAACTGATCCAAACTGGCTATTTAAAAGATAATACAACCAGATCCGTTCAGAACGGATGCAGATGGTTGTATTATCATGACGGAAGCGTTTTTGCTGATCCATGACGGATCCAGCAAAACCGCTGGTGTGAAAGTAGCCTTATTTACATTGGACTGTGGCGTGGAGTGATGTTATTTACACGGGACTGCATGTTGGAGTTGAATGTGTGAAGGAAGTGATGTTATTTACATGGGACTGTCTGTTGAAGGCGGCTGTTGGAGGGAGTGATATTTACATAGGACTGTATGTTGATGACGGCTATGGGTGGGAATGATGTTATTTACATGGGACTGTATATTGGAGGGAGCTGTAGATAGAGAGGGATGTTATTTACATGGGACTGTATATTTAAGGGGACTGGAGAGATGGTGTGATGTTATTTACACAGGAGGGAGGCTGAGGAATTATAATTTCTTAGGACACTAAAGGGAGGAATATAACTACAGCGGGCACTTCAGGGTGAGCATTAGGGGGAGTGATATAAATACTGGGGGCACTGTAGGGGTATTATAAATCCAGGGGACATTATAGGTGTTCTTATTACTACTGGGGGCTCTATAGGAGGGAGTTATAGATCTGCCTTATTTCTACTAAGACACTATGGGGGCATTATTACTACTGAGGGGTCTGTACAGAGCTTGATTACCACTGGGGGAACAATAGGGAGCCTTATTACTACTGGGGGCTCTGTGAGGGCATTATTAATACTGGAGGGCTCCTCTACTAATGGAGGCACTCTTGGGGAGCATTATCAGTGCTGGGGTCACTGTAGGGTGCAGTGTTACTAATGATAGAATTACTATTGGTAGGACTATTACAATGGGGGGCACTATTATTTCTCCAGGATAGTATTTGGAGGTTTTGGGAGGCACAGCGAGCAGCAGGATAAGACTGTGGGGACTCCAGGTTGGGGGATGATGATAGAAACGTGAGGAAGATAAGATGTCTGTGTGTCACACTCTGCAGAGACGAGGCGGCTGAAAGAAGGTGTCCGGGCCGAATGGAGAAGATGATGACAGAGAAGATCTACATCACAAAAGACGTCAGTTGGGAGGCCCTGGATGTGAGGTATGTTCTCCTGTATAGCAGGGGTGGGGCGAGGGTCGACATAGAGAATTGGGCCATATTCATTGGGGCTTGGGCCCCGGATCTTTTGAGACCCTAGCAACGCCCCTGATATACGGTAAAGGGTTAATGCATCACTGTATTTAAGCCATGGTAGTTGGAAAATTTTGTTGTTTCTTGCAGGCCTCTTCCATGTGGACTTTAACAATTATTGGGTATATGCCAGGTGTTTCTGTAGTTCACTCAGTTTGTAGCAGTGAATTGATGGAATGGGAAACCAACACATCAAGGGCAAGATCAGCTGGAAATTTGCTTTGACATCCAAACATAAGGGTAGTAGTATACCCTGTTGAATGCTACATTGTTCTATCAGCTCTGGTAGCAGGGTTGGCCAATCATCCCTTGTGAGATGGCACAGCATCTGTATGAGCATCTGGTTCATTCTCATAAAAGCTGTTGCCTTTTGGGTGGTAAGCTGTTGTGTGGAGCTTATGACAACAACTGAGGGAACATACAGTAGTTCACAGAAAAGCTGTGATTCATATGCTGATCCCTTAATTACTAGGATCTTCACAGAAGAACCAGAGGACAACATAAAAGTTTCCCAGAAGACGGCTGCAGTTCTTTAGGCATTCAAATCTCTCACTGGTACTGCAACCACAAACTTGGTATAGTGATCAATGATGGTTATCACCAGGGGCGTAGCTAAAGACTTATAGGACCTCGTGCAGAGTTCAGTTTGCCCCACCCCCTTTCTTCAATGCTTTGTGGCAAGGGTCAGGGGAGCACATAGCCTTCCTGCTGCCTGAGGCAAAAATTGAAACAGCAGACCACCATGCCAAATGCTTGACCTAACCCCTTCCGTCCAGCCAGAGGACTAACTTGAATATTCTGAGCCCCAGTGAAAAATCTATAACAGAGACCTCCCAGCATGCACTTTCTGTAATATTGGTGTCTTCTAATGTGGCACAAGGGTCTTTGGGTCCCCTCAGTCTCCTGGGCCTGTTAGCAACTGCAACCTCTGCACCCCCCTATAGATACACCCCTGGTTATTGTGTAGGCTTGATATATGGTGGCCACAAATTCCAGAGGTCTGTGGCTGATGATGGGATGTAGTGGTTCTTTTTGATCGTGTCTCTCATATCTTTCCATACAAAGGTAGGACATTCTCAGGACCAGTTTACCATGACTCCTCTCTCATTACCCAAGTGTTTGCTTGAAACTTGATCCACTGTTATTTTTCCAGCGGTGACTCTGAGCTCTGTTGTTAAGCATAGAGTTCTACCTAGCCTTAGATGATGACTGTGTTTTGCTGGTTTAAGCAGGTATAGAAGGCTGATATTGCCATTTCTTTCCAGTTAAATTCATCTTGCGCATGGTCTTTACTAGCCATTAAGCGGGATAAGGCATCTGCATTCTTATTAGACTTGCCACTTCTGTATTTAACCATGACGTTATAATTGGCAAGACAATATAGACTCATCTCTGTTCCAGGGCCCTAGCTGCGCTGTGTTTAAGGGGTTGGAGGTTATTATCAGTCATTCATTATGTTAACCACAAATAGTTAACATAATAAACGGCTAACATAGTACAATAGCTTGTAAAGCTGAAAAAAGACATAGTAAAGACTGTTATCCTGCAAGTTGATCCTGAGGAAGACCAAAGATCCCTCATGATGTTGAAGCCAATTTTCCTTATTTTAGGGGGAAAAAATCCCTCCCAACTCCAATCCGGCAAGCAGCTGTACAGAACATGATTGTACGCAAGAAGGCAGGCAGCAACCATCAGCACTGTCAGTGAGGCCAGATCTATTTGTCAACCTCAGCAGTGTAAATGAGGTTCATTTTGAGAAAAGTGATGTTTTGGACACTGCCATGGGGCCAGAGAACATAGTATGCACTGGAGAAAGGCCAGAATCTAGGTAGGCCTTAACCTGGGCATTGAGGAGAGTTTCCGCTTGTTGATTTGTATCAGCCTGACATTGCCCATGAAAAATCTTCTCTATCATGTTAAGGAAACTTAATTGGTGCTGCTGCAGTGGCCTTTTCTGCTTGTGGCAGAGGGACGTGGGTGACTCTGCTGGGGGAGCAGAGTTACCTCCCTTTCAGACACACTGTTGGCAGGCATCTGCTCACCAAAAGCTTAGGCAAGCTGCATACACAGTGTTTTCTGGTAATAACTTAATGGCTTCCCTTTCAGAGGAAGAAAAACATTTCCCCATTTTGCTTTGATAGCAAGGGTCTAATAGCATAGCTCTCCAGTAGACTGCTTGATGTCTATGATACACCTGTCAGTGTGTAAGCAAGCAAGCATACCGAGCATCCAGCTTGCCATTTTGGCCACTGTCCCCAAGAAGTTACACAAGTTCTTTTAAGATCCACCCCCACTGAAACGATCAGATGTCATGGCCAGTGACATTGTCATCATCATCATCCTTTAGCAACTCCAACCCTGAATCCCCCTTCTCCTTCTCCAGTGGCAGCTTCTCATCCTCCTCCTCCTCCATGGGAGTTTCTCATTGTGGATCACAAACAGCTATAGGGCAGGTAGCAAGATGTGTTAGCTGTTCTTCTGCTGACATCCATTTCTGCATGAACATTAGCATCTGTTCTAAGACAAATATGAGGAAGATGACATTGTTCATGCCACAGTTATCCCTACTGACAATTTTTGGGGCTTCTTTGAAAGGTTCAGCACCTGACAGGAGTCTCAGATGAGTTGCCACTGCCTGACCTTGAAGCAACGCATGCTTCCTACTAAGGCAATCTGGTGCATGACAAAATTGTTCATGGTTTTCTGCTGTTCATACAGATGCTCTAGCATTTGCAATGTTGAATTTCAGCTAGTTGGAATGTTGTGGATTACGTGGTGTAATGGCAGACTATTCTGTTGCTACAAGTCTCCTGGACATTGCCAGCACCTTGCACAAGCTAGTGCGCCATGTAGGAAGCATGTTTTATTTCCCCCATGTGTGGCAACTCTGTTGTGGTCACTGACCACCTTGCCCAGATGGAGTTGGCGGGGTGACAGCCAGCAGGATGTTTGCCACTTGATGTATTTTAGCAACTGCTCGCCTGTGTGACTACTGTCATCCAAGCCAATCAGTTCCAAGATCCCATGTCAACGCTTGACATGACACATGGTAGTACATAGTACAACAGCAACTGCACCACCAGCAACTCACGGTAGACAGAGAACAAGGAGCAGGAGAAAAAGAAGCTGATGATGACAAGGACGCTGCTTGGGGATGCCGGCTGGCTGCCACAAAGATAACCAGAAGAAGGAGGACACTTGCTCTGATTGGAAATGATGGTCAGTTGTATTTTCCCAAAGGATCCAAGCTGTAATGGAGCTCTGCAGAGCTTGCACACATCTGTGATTTTGTGTGCTGGCATTGTGGAGAAAAACTCCATATGGGAGTTGCTCACACAGAGCTAGCGGAAGCTGAGCTTCTTGTAGGTCTGACACATTTTGCGCCTGTGCCCACAGTATAAGCGAATTGACTGTAATATCAGCAGATCTGACCATGTCAGAGTTTTAGAGGTTTTGGCAGTACATCGCCTCCACTTTATATTGCCACAGAGGATACCACCCCTCTCAGTAGATTTCTAATCCTACTCTTCAGCACCCTGATCTGGCTTCCAGGTCCTGTTCAACACACAATCATCACCTCTCCCTACCTCCCATTTTAATAAGCTGTAATATATCATGGTGGGCTCCTTGCCCCTCTCTTCCATTCTCTGCTCTGTATTTGATCTAACTGCAACTGATGCTGCCCCCACCACCTATATGATGGCTTTTGATTAAAATGCTACACTCTATGTTGTAAAACATGTGTTGCACACTTGCATTACCACCCCCCCCCCCAAAAAAAAAAAAAATTAACACTGAAAAATGTGTGGAGATGCCCTGTCCCAGTTTTTGGACTACTATTTATGGTCACCATTAAAAAAAATTACTATATTTGCAAAAAAGAAAAAGAAAAAAAACACTGGAAATGTACCCTCTGGATTGAAAACACGCATTGTACACTTGTATTGCTATTTTCATTTAAAAAAAAAACAACAACACTTGAACTGTCTGGAGATGCCCTTTCCTAGATTTAAAATGCTACCCTCTAGATTGAAAACATGTGTTGTACACAAATATTGCTATTTCTGCAAAACAAAAGCATTTGAACTGTATGAAGGCGCCCTGTAAAATAGTTTGGCCTACTATTTACATTTCAAACGCTACCCCCTGGTTTGAAAAACGTGCATTGTACACTTGTATTGCGAATTTTGCGAAAAATAAAAAAACTAAAAAGAATTGAACTGTGTGGAGATGCCCTGTCCCAGATTTTTGACTAGAAGTTACAATGTTTTCACTGAGATTTAAAATGTATTGAAAAGCTGGATTGAAAAGCACGTCTTGTACACTTATATTGTTATTTTTGCAAGCAAAAAAAAAACCAATGGATCTGTATGGAGATGCTCTGTCCCAGATTTCGGACTACAATTTCAAGTCCAGATTGGGGGACACCTGGGAAATAGTGACCATAAAATAATAACCTTCCAATTGTCATTCAAAAGAGTGTTTCTTCAGGGAGGAACAAAAATACCAAACTTCAAAAAAGCAAAATTCAGCCAAAAGATGACATACAGTGCCTTGCAAAAGTATTCGGCCCCATGGAACTTTTCAAAGTTTTGCCACATTTCAGGCTTCAAACAAAAAGATAAAACATTTTAAATTTTTGGTGAAGAATCAACAACAAGTGGGTCACAATTGTGAAGTGGAACGAAATTTATTGGATCATTTAAACTTTTTTGGTAATAATAAAACTGAAAAGTGGGGCGTGCAAAATTATTCGGCCCCCATGCATTTATACTTTGTTGCGCCACCTTTTGCTGCGATTACAGCTGCAAGTCGGTTGGGGTATGTCTCTATCAGTTTTGCACATCTAGAGACTGAAATTCTTGCCCATTCTTCCTTGCAAAACAGCTCGAGCTCTTTGAGGTTGGATGGAGAGCGTTTGTGAACAGCAGTTTTTAGCTCTTTCCACATATTCTCAATTGGATTCAGGTCTGGAGTTTGACTTGGCCATTCTAAGACCTGGATAAGTTTATTTTGAACCATTCCATTGTAGATTTAGCTTTATGTTTGGGATCATTGTCTTGTTGGAAGATAAATCTCCGTCCTAGTCTCAGGTCTTTTGCAGACTCCAACAGGTTTCCATCCAGAATGGTCCTGTATTTGGCTCCATCCATCTTCCCATCAATTTTAACCATCTTCCCTGTCCCTGCTGATGAAAAGCAGGCCCAAACCATGATTTTGCCACCACCATGTTTGACAGTGGGGATGATGTGTTCAAGGTGATGAGCTGTGTTGCTTTTACGCCAAACATATCGTTTTGCATTGTTTCCAAAAAGTTCGATTTTGGTTTCATCTGACCAGAGCACCTTCTTCCACATGTTTGGTGTGTCTCCCAGCTGGCTAGTGGCAAACTGTAAACAAGACTTTTTATGAATATCTTTGAGAAATGGCTTTCTTCTTGCCACTCTTCCGTAAAGGCCAGATTTGTGAAGTGTTCGACTGATTGTTGTCCTATGGACAGACTCTCCCACCTCAGCTGTAGATCTCTGCAGTTCATCCAGTCTTCATGATGCTCTTTGTGCTTTAAACAGAACCCTGAGACTATCACAGAGCAGGTGCATTTATACGGAGACTTGATTACACACAGGTGGATTCTATTTATCTTCATCAGTCATTTAGGACAACATTGGATCATTCAGAGATCCTCAATGAACTTCTGGAGTGAGTTTTCTGAACTGAAAGTAAATGGGCCGAATAATTTTGCACGCCCAACTTTTCAGTTTTATTATTACAAAAAAAGTTTAAATGATCCAATAAATTTCGTTCCACTTCACAATTGTGACCCACTTGTTGTTGATTCTTCACCAAAAATTTAAAATGGTATATTTTTTTGTTTGAAGCCTGAAATGTGGCAAAAGTTTGAAAAGTTCCAGGGGGCCGAATACTTTCGCAAGGCACTGCAGGTTTAACTAACTGGACAAAGTCCTCAAAAATAAAAATACAGTCACAAAATGGGATATTTTTAAAAAACATCCTAATATCTAATTGTGAGAGGTACAGTACATACCTTATGGGAATAAAAGGTTAAGGAACAAGAAAAAAAACAATGTGGATAAATAGAGTGTAAAGAAAGCAATAAATGACAAAAAGAAAGCATTTAAATCACTAAAGCAGGAGAGGAGAGAGAAAGCATTGAAAAACTATAAGGAAAAAAATAGAATATGTAAAAGACAAATAAAAGCAGCCAAACTAGAGGCCAAGAGATTAATCGCCAAAGAGAGTAAAACTAACCCTAAAATGTTCTTCAGTTATATAAATGGTAAAAAGTATAAACCTGAAGGTGTCAGCCCCTTACAGAGTAATGAGGGTGGAGTTGCAGAGAGCGATGAGGAGAAAGCAAAGCTACTAAATATTTTGTTCTCCACTGTATTCACTGAGGAAAATAAACTGTCAAATGAAATGCAGAATATAAAAGTAAATTCCCCATTAAAAGTGCCCTGTCTGACCCAGGAAGAAGTACAGTTGCATCTTAAAAAGATTAAAATAGACAAATCACCAGGACCGGATGGTATACACCCCCGGATCCTAAGAGAATTAAGTAATGTCATAGCTAGACCCTAATTTCTGATATTTAAAGAGGACCTTTCATGGGTCCTGACACTGTAAACGAAGTACAAAGTTATGAAGCGCATGTACAGTGGAGGTCAGGGCACTTACTATTTTTTGCGGGCGCCGCTCAGTTCGCCCGCTGTGCCCATGTAAAATTGTGGCACGCGCTATGCTAATGCATAGCATCAGAACAGGGAGGAGGAGACGTCAGGGTTTCTCAATGGGCGTCTCCTTCTCCCTGGCTGTAGCGCTGTCCAATCACAGCGGAGAGCGTCACAGCCAGGGAGAAACCTGCTCCCTGACTGTGACACTCTCCGCTGTGATTGGACAGCGCTACAGCCAGGGAGAAGGAGACGCCCATTGAGAAACCTTCTCCCTGGCTGTGACGCTCTCCGGTGAGATTGGACAGCGCTACAGCCAGGGAGAAGGAGACGCCCATTGAGAAACCCTGGCGTCTCCTCCTCTCTGTTCCGATGCTATGCATTAGCATAGCGCGTGCCACAATTTTACATGGGCACAGCGGGCGAACTGAGCGGCGCCCGCAAAAAATAGTAAGTGCCCTGACCTCCACTGTACATGCGCTTCATAACTTTGTACTTCGTTTACAGTGTCAGGACCCATGAAAGGTCCTCTTTAAGGACTCTATAGTGACAGGGGGTGTTCCACAGGATTGGCGCATAGAAAATGTGGTGCCAATATTCAAAAAGGGTCCAAAAACAGAGCCCGGAAACTATAGGCTGGTAAGTTTAACATCTGTCGTGGGTAAACTGTTTGAAGATTTTCTAAGAGATGCTATCTTGGAGTACCTCAATGAAAATAAGCAAATTACTCCATATCAGCATGGCTTCACGAGGGATCGGTCATGTCAAACCAATTTAATCAGTTTCTATGAGGAGGTAAGTTCTAGACTTGACCGCGGCAAATCAATGGATGTCGTATATTTGGACTTCTCCAAAGCATTTGACACTGTACTGCATAAAAGGTTAGTATATAAAATGAGAATGCTTGGCCTGGGAAAAATGTCTGTATGTGGTAACTGGCTGATAACAGTGGTTATTAATGGTACATACTCAGATTGGGTTACTGTCACTAGTGGGGTACCACAGGGGTCAGTATTGGGCCTTTTTCTCTTCAATATATTTATTAATGATCTTGTAGAAGGCTTGCACAGTAAAATATCAATTTTTGCAGATGACACTAAACTGTGTAAAGTAATTAACACGGAAGAGGACAGTACACTGCTACAGATAAATCTGGATAGATAGTTGGCTTGGGCAGAGAAGTGGCAGATGAAGCTTATGCACATGGGAACACTGACAAATGTAAGCTTATGCACATGGGAAGGAATAATGCAAGTCACCAGGTACTGCAAGTAATGCAAGTACTAAATGGTAAAACACTGGGTAACACTGACATGGGAAAGGACCGAGGAATTGTAATAAACAGCAAACTAAGCTGTAGAAGCCAGTGTCAGACAGCTGCTGCCAAGGCCAAGAAGATAATGGGTTGCATCAAAAGGGGCATAGATGCCCGTGATGAGAACATAGTCCTGCCACTTTACAAATCACTAAGTCAAACCACACATGGAGTACTGTGTACAGTTCTGGGCTCCTGTGAACAAGGCAGACATAGCAGATCTGGAGAGGGTTCAGAGGAGGGCAACTAAAGTCATAGCTGGAATGGGTGGACTACAGTACCCAAAAAGATTATCAAAATTAGGGTTATTTAACTTTAGAAAAAAGACGACTGAGGGGAGATCTAATAACTATGTATAAATATATCAGGGGTCAGTACAGAGATCTCTCCCTTGATCTATTTATCCACAGGACTGTGACGAGGGGACATCCTCTGCGTCTGGATGAAAGAAGGTTTGTACACAAACATAGAAGAGGATTCTTTACTGTAAGAGCAGTGAGACTATGGAACTCTTTGCCTGAGGAGGTGGTGATGGTAAGTTCACTAAAAGAGTTCAAGAGGGGCCTGGATATATTTCTGGAGTGTAATAATATTACAGGTTATAATTACTAGAGATGGCTCGTTGAGCCAGGGAGTTATTCTGATTTCCTGATTGGAGTCGGGAAGGAATTCTTTTCCCTAAGTGGGGAAAATTGGCTTCTACCTCACAGGTTTTTTTTTGCCTTCCTCTGAATCAACTTGCAGGATAACAGGCCGAGCTGGATGGACAGATGTCTTTTTTTGGCCTTATAAACTATGTTACTATGTAAGTGTTTTCATTGAGATTTAAAACACTACTGTCTGGATTGTAAACCACACTTTGTACACTTCTATTGTTATTCCCTCTCCCCAACCCAAAAAAATACCCTAAACCCGTGTTTCATCTGTCAACCACTCAGGGATTATCTCAAGAGGTAGTGGCCTTGTCCCTGTAGTGAAGTGTAGGTACCTGTGTGGGGTTTAAAGGGTGAATACTAGTGTTGAGCAAAGAATAGCATTCAAAGCGGAATTCAGTCCAAAGTTTAGGAAAACTTTGATTTGCAACGAATCCGAATTTCCTTGAGTTTCATGGTAACAGATTGGGTTTTCTTAAAATGGGGCTGCACATGTTACAAAGCGAAAATAAGTATAGAGAAAATAAGTCCAGGAATGCAAGATGACCCATGATTCCGTGCAGCCAGCCATTCCAGAGATAGCCATCCCCTGTAATGTCACTGCCCAATAAAACCCTTATCCCATGTGGTCTTCGCCATTGTCATGTAAACTAAACATAGAGAGAGAGACGTGACAAGCACTCATGCGCTAGGGGCAGTGTTGCTGAAAACGATTAACAGAAGAATTCAAAACAAAATAGGTAGAAGCCTTTATTATTCTAGTGCCCAGCGTGCCAACCAATACTATCCAGTCTGCACCCCTTAGGGGGGCGAGGTCTTAATGATGACCATCCTCATCTTTTGTTGACTTTACTTTTTAGAAAAGTCAGCAAGATGCAGAGAGAGGAGGTACTGGATGTTCCAAATTACATATTCTCATCGATATTAGAAGGCTCTCCCACCTGTAAAGAAGGAGAGCATTAGGGTTGGAGAAGTGGGTATGAGTTCATTAATAATCAGTGTTTACTGTCAAATAAACTGCTGTAGAATGCAGACAAGAACAGCAATAATCTTCATTATTAAATGAAAAACAGCTGTGGGCTAATTGCCTGCACAGTTCTTCACAGCAGCACGGCCACTCTGTGTGGCTGTACCCTAAGGCAGAGTGGCCTTGGTTGCCTGATTTTAGCGATTCATGACAAATTAATTTGTAACTAATCAAATTTCTTGGGGAACTTTGGCAAAGCTGCCAAATTGAATTTTTCAAAACTTTGCTTATCTCTAGTGAATACCACCAGGGGACTGCCAGGAAAATGCCCTTAGGTTTGGCCTAAAGTCAATCCTGTTGGTTAGCAAAGTTGTTTCACACCAACTATCAATAACAATGTCTGTTCGACCTTCTAAATATTCTGCTCCACAATCTTTCTCTGGGATATTTTTCCTGTCTACTTTGGTGAGTGCCAAATGAAAAACTGAGACTGTTTTAGTATTGGAAATGTGGATCACATTCCTGGCAAGCACACATGTAGACTGTCTGTTACAATGATTGTGGAACCACTGTGCCAACTAACCGGTTTGATGTTGGGCTAGTCCTGAGGACATTATCCTGGTGGTTCCTTGATTTTCATTCTTTAACCTCTCTACAGGGATCTGACCTTCGATTCAGTGGAGTCTCCAGGCCACCATCTCTTGGAATAGTTCTGGTATAATTGTAAACTGACACACATGAGTTAGAGACTCCAGTGCAAAGCACCAGAGGCACAGGCAAAACACATACACAGAGCCAGGTGGAGAACAGGCTGGCAGAGTACATGCAAATCCAATGCAAACACAGACTGAACCAGACAAGATCAGGCAAACAGAGTACATACTAACAGAGTACATACTAATCCATAGAATAGATACAGAGTAATTGCAGACAGAACTAGGTTAGAATTCAAACACAGACAAAACCTGAACAAATCCAAAAACATATCCAAACACAATCTGGAAAGATCAGCCAGACAGATAGAGGCTCTGACACTGCATAAGCGGAATGTAATGGAACAAATCCAAACAAAACTTCTTGCAGTGCAACAGATGGTCACTGCAAATATAGTTGATACTGGTGAACCCTGACATTCTCCAGCCAAACGTATGCCAAAGGGACACCATGTCATTCATTTGCCCATTAAAGACTGTTCCTACAGCATATATTTGTTGGGAGGTTTTCCTGCCTATACAACAACAGTACATAACAATAAAGCATGGATTTAACCTAACATTGATTCAGTGGGTTCAATCAGGAATAGACTAAGGTGTAGTTTAGTGAGAAATAAATGATTCCCTGTTTCCTATTCCTTTTTCAACTACTAGCAGAATAGAAGTCATATTCTTTAAAGAAGAACTCCCGCAAAATATTTTATTCCATGTCCTGCTAGAAATGTACATGATGTACGTAATCTGTAGTGAATGTCATTTTCTTACCAATGGCTGTCTTTGTGAGTTATATCTCCCTGATGTTTCTCATCTGTGTCATATGACCAGCAATCAGACCCACCAACTCACACATCATCTTATGTGTAGACAGGAAGTCTATTTCTCTATGCATTCCTATGGGAGCCTCACTTGCAGTCTCATAGGAATGAATAAAGAAGTGACTGGCTTCCTGTCCTGGGTCAGTTAAAGGTCTGGGAGTTGGTCACATGACCCAGCTACAATTAGAAGAGAGGGGATAACTCAGAAATGCAGTCTCTGATAAGAAGATTACATTCACTACAGATTATAACATGCACCTTTCTAACAGGTCAGAAAAATAAAAATTTTTGAGGGAGTTCTTGTTTAATGCCACTTCATGCTTTGTGGGGTTTTTCCTTTGGAAAACCCTTTTATCTTAAAGTGGTTGTAAAACTCCTGAACAAGTGAGATTTTAGTCTACTCTAGCAAAAAATGCAAAGTCTACTTTTATTAACAAAAAAAATTAGTTTTAGTCTTGCTGCTTATTAAGGGCTGATTCCTACTATACTTAATATGATAGATTGAATGATCCACAAAATACACAAAAGTTCTTGGTAGTAGTCTCAAACCGTTTAATCTGTGATTTTTTATTATATCATTTTTATCTGTTGCTGCGCTTGACTTGCTACATAATGCTTCTCTGGAAAAAAGACATGCAAGCTAGGTTCCTTTCCAAAAGGAAAACTATCTCATACCAGGAATCCATCTCTTTCTGGGTAACTACCCAGGACAAGTAGACACATTTTATGGACAGCTGGCTAGAGATACGAATGCCTACAATTTGGGTGAAGGCAGGAACTGAGCCACATTTCGAGAATGATGAGACATGTTTTATGGCCAGCAAAAAAAACTACTACTGCCTGCCTGATGAATAAAATTTTGGTCAAGGCACAACCACATTTGGAAAATGACAAATTTAATTGACAGCTGGCCAGGTGGAGTAATGCCTGCCAAATTATATTTTGGTCAACGGAACTGCAAGACAATTACCACAATTAAGTGGTATGCAAGTTACATGGCTAGTTATTGCTGTTTGTAAATTGCTTTCTCGTGGGCACACATTCCGTTATGGATGTCTCCTGGTGGAGTGGAGAACAAGTAAGAGGAGTCTGCGCATGAGAAGAAGAAGCTGCTGATGATGACAAGGACACTGTATTGCTTGGGGATGCAGCCTGGCTGCCACAAAGAGGGAATTGTTTGCATGTCATGGCTTAGTTTAATCCTGCAGATCGTACACACAACAGTGGTTTTGTTTGCCAGAGAAAAACTGCCATACGGTAGATACTTGCACAGAGCTAGAGGAAGCAGAGCTTTGCCTAACTCTGGTACATTTGAGCTTCTGCCCATTGTACCAGCAGAAACACAAGTACCCTGTCTGGCTCCCAGGTCCTGTCCAAACCACAATCATCATCATAGTCCTCATCTTTGTCGTCACTTCTATGAAACTGTGATATAGCATTGTGGGTCCCTTGACCCTCCCTCACAGTTTCTCCTCTGAATTTGCCCCAAATGCCACTGATAACGAGGTTACCATTGTCCCTACCACCACCACCATGGCTACAAGTGCTTCTACTACTACTGCTATCACCACCACCAACACAGCTATGCATGGCGTCCTCCACCTCTACCTGATCTCCACCTCATGGTAGTCCAAATGTGAACTCTGATGAATCTCACACAAATCATCAACAGGAAGACTATATTGAGTATCTTTCATAGCACATGGGGTTTTGTTATCTTTTCTTAGGGAAAAAAAAACACTAGAAGGGGCAGTGAGGACAGAGATGATTCAAGTTAAAGGCTTCTCTCAAGTTGCAAGGAGGAAAAGCAGGAGGAATGTGCTAAGCCCAGGCTCCAAGACATGGCATTAGACCCAGAGGAGACTCATCATCCTGCTATGACTGAGAGAAGGAGTCAGCCATCTAGTACATAATATTATCATATTTATCCTCAATAATAATGTGGTGCCTATCAGAAGTTTGGAGAACTATGGCCTTCTGCCACTACTACAACCACTATTACAACCAGATTGCTGGTGCTGCTACTGCTGTTTGCACCACCCACATTCTGACTCTTGGATGATGAGTCTTTCATTTTTCCCTCTTCCATTTAAAGGGGTTGTCCGAGTTATTTTTTTGTTCTTTATATGTTTCTAACTTGTCAGGTATAACAACTTTCCCATATACTTTGTGTTTCTAAAGCTGCTGGTTTCTCAGAGTTGACTGAGGGTCACATGGCCTGTGATGTCACCTTATCTCTCTGCTCTGTGATGTTTCGTTCACAAGCCTCAGAGTTCAGATAACAGTCTGTACAGGAGACGTCACTGGCCACGCCCCCTTTCTTTGCCGGGCTCCTGCTATCTGCTCTCTTCCTGGATTCCTTCAGATAAAACATTAACCCCTTCAGCCAGAACACACTGAGGGCTCAAGGCTTTACAACAAACAGTAGCTACAGCAGTAAGAGGAAACAAATGCTGGGCACAAGAGCTGTAGAGGAATTGTATTGTACAAGAACAGGTAGGGAGAAATTCCTGTATGTATTAGCAGTGTCATTGTATAGCTGGGACTTGTAGTCCTACACATACAACATGCTGCTGAGTATTCCAGCAGGCAGACATGTCACTCAGCACTTGTATTCATTCCCTTTGCAGAGAGGGGGGGAGAAGGGGGAGGGGCAGAGATTGTTATTACTGCATGTAAACAAAGACCAGAAGAGAACCAGGGAAATTAGGAAATATAGATTTTTTTGCCTAAAACTTGCTTAACTTAGTTATATATTGCTGCCCATCAGATTTACAGTGCTATATTTTTTTTGTCATAACTCGGACAACCCCTTTAACAGACATTTTTTAAGATGCCTATAAATGAAAAGTCACAGTTTTGGTACATATTATTAAATGGTAACAAAATTGCAAGTGTTTTTTCTATAATTTAAAGACACAGACAGAAAGTAAAGTACAACTGGCTTAGTTGCCCATAGCAACCAATCAGATTACACCTTTCATTTTTCACTTCATTTCAACTAAGCCAGTTCTACTTTAAACCAGTATGATAAATCTACCCCAATGTTTTTACTAAAACTGCTGTACATGAAAGCAATAAAATGAATTGAATGAAACTAGTATATTAATGCAGTACAATGCAGTAACAAAAACTGCACAATATCTTGACACAATACAATGCATTATCTAAAACTGTACTGTATATTGACACAATTACCACAATATAATACACTAACTAAAACTGCATGGTATATAGATGTAGCTATATAAAATCCAAGACACATGCTCTCAGGTTGAAAGCTAAGCTCAGAATAGTGTCTCTAGCTTATAATCAAGCCCAGAGACTAAAAGACCTGCCCAAAATCCTGCCCTCTGATTGGCTCACAGCCTGTCGGTCAGCCTTTGAGTCAATCAGGGCAAGACCCCCTCCCTATCAGGGGCATGTGATCCTTTATCTTTATCCTTTCTACCTTTTATCCCCCAATTTTCATAGTAAAATTGCACTGGTGCAGTTTTGCATGATTCATCCAAGTGAATCACCAAAACTTGGGATTTGTTTGGAAACAGAATTTTTTTGAATAATGAGTAATGAATGAATAATGAATTTGCTCATCTCTGTTTGGAGTTTGGAGTTCTTACTGGGCTTCAAGGAACATGTCTTTCAAGGTTTTGAACTTCTTTCACATTAGCTCTTACATTTCAGGTAGTGGAGTCCTTGCGGTTTTGATGGTTGCTGTATTTCTGGATAATATCAATCTGAAAAAAGCTGACAAGGAAGACGATGAAGATGAGCCAATTTGGATAAAAGTATTGGAAACGCTAAGACATCTCAAAGATGAACGCCAGTGTCTTCTTATTCCTCTTACAATGTGGAGTGGTTTTGAACAAGGATTTTTGTCTGGAGACTATACAAAGGTATTTTCCCTTAATAAATGTATGCTAGCACTAGACCCCACTCTTGGGACCCTACTAATCAGTAGATAACAGTTAGGAGGAGTTTAAATGGGGTAGGAGTTGAGAATGCAAATGACTGTCCCATTCATAATGTGTATAAATAAACGCACAGGTGCACGCTGCAATATAATGCACACTGCTTAATGACACAACAGAGACGAACAGTTAACTATATCAAAATGTAAGCTATATTACTGCTATACTTACTGTATGACAAATAGAAGATCTTTGCACATATTATCCATTATATCAGTACTAGGGTTGACCGACTGTCGTATGCGATGGCTCCCCATATCATCACACCACTCTGTTGTTCCACAGCAAAGGAAAGATTGAGGCCTCCATACTCGAACTCGACCATCATTGAAACCCAAACCAAACCTGGATTTATTGGTAAAGACAATATGTCTAGTTTGTGGTAGTCCAGGTTTCTCATTCCCAACACAACTGCAAACAAATGTGATGGCAACTGGCAGTCAATGGCAGGACACATAATAGGTGCCTTCAAATGCTCTAGTAAGAGACAGGGTTTAGTGAGTGCAGAGCAGGGAGAGGACATGAGAGGTCCTGTCCTCGTGTGTGTGTGTGTGTGGGGGGTGCTGGGAAGTAGCTCATAGAGCACTTATAATGACTATAGGTAGGGACAGACAAGGACAGTGAGCCCTAAGGCTAGTACCCAGCCCGCTTTACCTACCTATTTGCAGTACAAGCCCTAGATGGCTAGAGCGCAACTGGTCAACGGTCCCTATGCTATATAAGTGAGGAGATGGGTTAACAAACAAAGACAGAAAAACACAATACAGAGTAGTACGTAGATGAGTCAAAACCAGCCGTTTTACACAGTACCAAATGAGAGACAAAGAGTGGTTAGAAGACAAGCTGGTGACAGAAGGATGAGCAATCCAAAGAAGCAGAGGAGCAAGAACCAGGAACACAGCTAGTGAGTCAAAGACTATGACTGCAAATGGTGTGCGGCCAGGAAGAGAGTTAAATAGAGTGCCGAGTTCCTGGGTCAGGACCACATGACATGTCCATGACTCGGAACTCCATTAGTCAGAACCATAAGCACACAGTAAGGCACGTTTCACACGAGCGAGTTTTCCGCGTGGATGCAACGCGTGACATGAACGCATAACACCCACACTGAATCCTGACCCATTCATTTCAATGGTTCTGTGTACATTAGCGTTATTTTTTCACGCATCAGTTCTGCGTTGCGTGAAAAACTCAGCATGTTCTATATTCTAGGGTTTTTAACGCAGCCCTGACCCCATAGAAGTGAATGGGGCATCAGTGAAAAATGCCTTGCATCCTGAAGCAAGCGCGGATGCGTTTTTCACTGATGGTTGCTAAGAGATGCTGTTTGTAAACCTTCAGTTTTTTATCAAGCGCGTTTAAAAAACGCATCAAAACGCATTGCACCTGCGCGGAAAAAACTGAACAACCAAACGCAATCACGGACAAAACTGACTAAACTTGCTTACAAAATGGTGCGAGTTTCACTGAACGCAGCCTGAACACATCCGAACCTAATCCGTGACTCGTGTGAAAGAGGCCTAATAGAGCAGCTGAGCAATCAGCGCATTGATAATCTCTCCCAGCAACACGCCCACTGTGGGGAGAAACAGAGCATTGCATCCTGTTGCTGCAGAGGGCCCTGATCTCTCTGGAAGGCAAACATTTTCTCTATCTAATACTCCAGTTCACCTTGGAAAACAACTGGATCAGGAGGTTTGCTTGGAGGAATCACAGAAGGAATGTATTTCTTAAGCAGTGATTTGTGGGAAAGCATTATGTATCTTAAAGGAGGATGGCATCTGAATAGCAAAAGATATTGGATTAATAATAGAGGTGATCTTATATGTAGAGATGATGATGTAGAATTTTCCAAAAAGATTTGTTTTGATCCGAATTCATTTGTGGCAAATCGCATTAAAAAACAGCTGTTTCCTGGCTGCATAGAGCCTGTATAGTGGTGTAGAACACTGTGCCTTGCAGCAACACGCATAGGGAGTCTGCTGTGGTAGTGAAACAATACTGTGAGTCAGTATAAGGCCTTGTTCACACATCAGTTATTTGGTCAGTTATTTCCATCAGTTATTTTGAGCCAAAGCCAGGTGCGGGTAAAAGACACAGAACAGGTGCAGATTAGAGTTGAGCGAACGTGCTCGTAACGAGCACTGTACTGCTAGGATCCCCTGCGCTTGCATGGGCGCAGCCATCCGGATCCGTCCTCCTCACCCGACGGATCCGGATGCCTGCGCCCATGCGAGCGCAGGGGATCCGAGCAGTACAGTGCTCGTTGCGAGCACGTTCGCTCAACTCTAGTGCAGATCTTTCCATTATACCTGATCTCTGTGTAGCCTCCACTCCTGGTTTTGGCTCACAATAAGGCTTCATTCACACGACCATATTTTGTTTCCGTGTCCGTTCCGTTTTTTTGCGGACCATATTCAGAACCATTCATTTCAATGGGTCCGCAAAAAAACGGAAGGTACTCCGTGTACATTCCATTTCCTTATGTCCGTATTTCCGTTCCGCAAAAAAGATAGAACATGTCCTATTCTTGTCCGTTTTGCTGACAAGGATAGGCATTGTTATAATGGATCCTCAAAAAAAACGGATGCCATACGGAAAGTCATCCATTTTTTTTGCAGATCTGTAATTTGCGGACCACAAAACACATATGGTCGTGTGAATGAAGCCTAACTGATGGAAATAACTGATCAAATAACTGACGTGCGAACAAGCCCTAACACACACATGACACGAGTCACTCTTAGAATCACTGCACTCTTCACTTACAGTATTTGGGCAGTTATGGGGCCAAAACTGACCAAATAACGCAAGTGTGATGTTAGCGTCAAGAAGAAGCAAACTCCTTTTACAACATCATCAGCTGATTCCACATAGATGTCTACAGAACCTGTTCTATTAAACGCTGATACAAGTAGAGACCCCTGACAACGTGGAGAGGGTGTCAGCGGTAAGTTTGTGTTGCCGTCACTGATTACTTTGCCCTTCCTCTGATCCCTCAGAACAATAACTCTCAAAAAAATGGATCCTGTCTGTTGAGCATCCACATTCACTCGGTCAGCATTTGGTCAGTAATCCATTAGTATTGCTAATGCCAAAAAAACAGGAGTGGATCCAAAACAGAGATTACACGTGAATTGAATATAGGTGGCAGCAGCATCAGGAGACCACAGTGTGGCAAGGTAACATACTGTGGAGGTGGCAGCAGCATCGGGAGACCACAGAGTTGCAAGGTAACATAATGTGGAGCTGGCAGCAGCAGCATCACAAGACCACAGACTAGCACAATGACAGTGGGAGGTGGCAGCAGCAGGAGACCACAGAGTGGCAATGTGACATAATGTGGAGGTGGCAGCAGCAGCAGCATCAGGAAACCACAGAGTGACCCGGTGACAGAGTGGGAAGGTGGGTGACAGTAACAGTACCCGCTGACAATGGTGGGTGTAAGAAGGAGCACTTGGCATCAGATGTGTGGCATCAGACGGGTGGCAGCATCAGAATAGTAGCTGAGGCAGGTAGCCAGAAGAAAGCATTCTCTTTTGTCAAGGTTTGGGTGAGGCAGCATGGATGATCTAATCTGATGCATCAGGCATTGGTAGGTGGAAATCCTGGCTGATCCATGCCTGATTCATCTTGACAAAGGTCAGTCTCTCCACATTTTGGGTGGACAGGTGAGTTCTCCTTGGGGTAACTATGGCCCCGCCACACTAAACACCACTACTGGCTGGGCAGGACAGTTTATCCTGGGCAAACTCGGCCAGTTGTGGCAGGGTACACTCCAAGTATGCCACTATCTGCTGCCAACTGACTACATAGGATGTCTCTATAGTAGCTCAGTTTGTCCTTCCTCTCAGCGTGTGCAAAAAAGGCCCCCATTTTGGACCGCTAACAAGGGTCCAATAAGGTGGACAGCCAATAGTCATCCCTCTGCCGGATGGTGACAATTAAGCTGTTAATGTGCTAGCAATCATGCATCTAGCCATTTGCGCAAGTGACTCGGAGGGACTCCCTGCCTCCATCTCCACTGCATACTGCCACGGTGTGTCTGGGTCCTCTGCCTCGTCTTCCTCATTGCCCTTTAGCTCCTCTGGCTGCTTCTCCTATCCTTTAAGTTGTGTAGAAAAACCACTCATTTTGCTACACATTGCTTGTTCTACAATGTCCTCCTCCAGTTCAGCCCCCACAGGGCTTAAGTGGCCGTGAGATGTAGGCACCACGTCTCTCAAAGGGTACGAGCAAACGGCAGGTGTCACGCATGAGATGCCACTGGCTAATATCGACGTTACACAGAGGAGTACTCCTGGCCGCTTGGATCATCAAGAAATCTTTTATTTTCTTTCTCTGTTCATACAGTCGGTCCTACATATGGAGGGTGGAATTCCAATGGGTGGATACGTCGCATATCAGCCTATGTTGGGGGACACTGTTCTGCCGCTATAGCTCAAGGAGGGTGTGCTTGGCGGTGTACGAATGGCTGAAGTGTATGCAAAGTTTCCTGGCCATTTTTAGGATCTCTTACAGATGGGTAGAAAACTTCAGAAACCGCTTAACAACCAGATTGAACATGTGCACCATTAGGGCATATGGCACAGCCCTCCTTGACGCAGCGCCGACACCATGTTCTTCCCATTGTTGGTCACCATGGTTCCAATTTTGAGTTGTCACAGAGAAAGCCAGGATTTGATTTCTTGATGAAGGATGCGGAGCAGTTCCTCCCCTGTGTGACTCCGTTCCCCCAGGCAAACTAGGTGCAGAACAGTGTGACACCGCTGGGCCCTGCACATGTGGTATGCTGATGGGGCATTTTGAATTGTCCCCCCAGAGGCTGAGGACACGGTGGAGGCAGACATTGTCACAGGACCAACAGCGTGACAATGTGGAGGCGGAAGTGGCGTCACATGGCCAAGTTGCTGGTTTGGCTGTGCAGGAATCACATTTACCCAGTGGGGCGTAAAGGACATATTGTCACGACAGGAACACAGGGGTGAAGTGCACCCTGACTTAACCCCACATCTGTCCCTGCCTATTTGCCACACCCAAGGCTAAAGGTCCAAGGGGAACAACTGGATGGCAAACCCTACTCTGCTACGTGAGGGTGCAGGGAAGGGAGAACGGACACGGAAGCAAACAGACACAATAGTTGAATAGTCAGGCAAACAAAGGTCAAACCAGGAGTGTACGTCAGGATCCGAGGATGAGGAAAAAGCAAGGTCGAGGTCACAAGCAATAGGTCACGTAATACAGCAGGTCACAAGAAGAAATACGCACAGCACTGCAAGGAAGGAACTTCAATAACAGGCAACTTGCTAGGCAGTTGCCATCTTTAAATAGCCCGCCCAGGATCATGTGATGTGGCCAGCATCACATGACCTGAGGAGGAGTATTGCTGCCAAAACAATATGCAAAGTAGCCATGTGGTGTGATCAGCACCACATGGCTAAAAACCCAAAAGAAAATTAACTGATGAAGTGCTGGCTGACCAGACCAGCACTTCAATTCCCTACTCCGGCGCTGCACGGAGGAAGCGCGTTGCCGGCCTCCCATTACAGTACCCCCCTCTTCACGAGGGGGCCACCGGACCCTTACCAGGGGGAATCGGCTTATCGGGATGCAGCAAATGGAAAGCTTTAATGAGGCTGTCCGCATGAATCTTGGTCAACGGCACCCAGCATCTATCCTCTGGTCCGAACCCCTTCCAATGTACCAAGTATTGGAATGAGTTTTGGACCCCTCTGATATCCACAATATCCGAAATCTCATGCTCCATCTGCCCATCCACCTCTACTGGAGGTGGAGGATGTTCCTCAGGCAGAACCAGAGAAATAAACCTTTTCAGCAGGGACTTGTGGAATACGTCATGTATACGGAAGGAGTCAGGCAGGCGCAACTTAAAGGACACAAAATTTAGAACAGTTTTTAGTGGACAACCACACCTTGTCCCCTACCTTGAATTCAACCCCTTGGGAACGTCTCCTGTCCGCTTTAGTTTTCTGAACCTCTTGGGCTCTTTCCAGGTTCGTTTGAACCCGAGCCCAAACTGTGCACAGTTCCTGAAATGCCCCCTTAATCTCTGGTACAGTGGAATGCGATGGGGAGAATGAGCCAAACTTAGGATGAAAACCCATATTGCAAAAGAAAGGAGAGACCCCAGAGGAGGAGTTAACACGGTTATTCAGAGCAAATTCGGCCAGAGATAAAAATTTGACCCATAAATGTTGATTCTCAGCAACATAACATCTCAAGAATTGCTCAACATACTGGTTAACCCGTTCGGTTTGCCCGTTAGACTCGGGATGGAAGGCCGACGAGAAGGACAGGAGGTACCTATCTTCTGACAGAAGGCCTTCCAAAACCTAGACACGAATTGCACCCCTCAGTCCGACACAATATTATCTGGAGCCCCATGTAATTTGACAATGTGATCAACAAACACAGCAGCCAGGACCTTGGCCGACAGAAGCTTACACAATTGGATTAGATGACACATCTTGCTAAAACAATCAACCACCACCAAGATAACAGTTTTACCGTCTGAACTTGGAAGTCCGTGATAAAGTCCATAGACAAATGGGACCATGGTCTATCCAGTAAGGGCAAAGGGTGCAACTCGCCCATAGGTCGTGTTCTGGGGGTCTTAGATCGGGCACAAACACTACAGGCGGACACAAAAGCTTGGACATCCCTAGACATGGAAGGCCACCAAAAATTCCTGGCAACTAATTCTCTGGTGGCAATGATCCCGGGATGTCCACACAAAACAGAGTTATGACACTCACCCAGCAAACGAAGATGCAACGAAACAGGTACAAACAATTTGTCAGTGGGGGTACCGTCTGGAGCGAGATATTGACCCTCCAGTATCTCGTTAGTCAGGTCGCAGCCACAAAAATGTCAGCCGGTAGAATAGGTTCAGGAGGAGTCTCAGGCGGTTGATATGCCTGAAAACTACGAGACAAGGCATCCGCTTTAGTTTTCTTGCTTCCCGGCCTAAAGGTGACACAGAAATCACCGTCCTCAGATGCGTCTACCTCGACCACAAATGGTTTGTTCTGATCAGGCTGGATCAGGACCGGAGCTTTAGAGAAGTAACTCTTTAGATCCTCAAAAGCCTTCACAGCAGCCGGAGACCAATTCACGACATCTGGCCCCTTACGGGTGAGATCGGTGATAGGCTTAACAATTACCAAAAATTTTTTTATAAACCTCTGGTAAAAGTTGGCAAACCCCAGAAAACGTTGGAGCGCCTTCAGGGATGAAGGTCACACCCAATCTCGGATAGCCTGCACCTTGGTGGGGTACATCTTGAACGCAAAGGGAGTCAATATATACCCCAAAAAGACCACCTCTTGGACCCCAAAAGAACACTTCTCACTCTTAATAAATAATTTATTCTCACGCAACACTTCAAGAACTTGACTAATGTGAGCCATATGAGATTCCCAATCAACATAAAAAATGAGGATATCGTCGATATAGACAACCATAAATTTGCCAATGAAAGGTCTAAAAATGTCATTAACAAAATTTTCAAAACTGCAGGAGCATTACTTAACCCGAAGGGCATTACTAGATACTCATAATGACTGGGGTGTTAAAAGCGGTTTTCTATTCATCCCCCTCACGGATTCTGATTAGGTTGTACGCCCCCTTCAGATCCAGCTTGGTAAACCAACAGGCACCCTGAACCTGATTCAGCAAGTCAGGAATGAGAGGTAAAGGGTACCTGTTCTTAACAGTAATTTTGTTGACCTCTCTATAATCGATGCAAGTTCTCAACCCACCATCCTTTTTGCTCACAAAAAAGAACCCAGCACCCATGGGAGAGACCGAAGGTCGGATATGTCCCTTGGCCAGACTCTACTTGAGGTAATCTCTCATAGCCTGACGCTCTGGTGTTGAGAGATTATAAATCCGGCCCTTAGGATATTTGGACCCCTCAATAATTTTGATGGTGCAATCATACTGACGGTGGGGGGGGGAGAAAATCTGTTTCAGACATAGTAAATACATCTAGAAAATCCTCAATATACTCAGGCAAACTTGAGGATTTACCGGTAAGACCTAACTGCAAAACAGACTTGCAACAATTTATACAATTTGGTCCCCACCTCTCCAATTCCCCTGATGCCCAATTAATTACCGGGTTATGACTCTATAACCAAGGTAACCCAAGCACCAGGTCAGCAGGCAAATTCTTTAAAACCAAAAAAACTAACAGGTTTCAACATGATGGATTCCCACCATCAAAGTGACCTCAGAAGTACAAAATTCAGCTCCGCCACTATTAAGAGGGGTGGAGTCAAGTGGAATGATCGGGATAGTCTCCTTAAGGGAAACCAAAGGGACACCCAAGGATTGAGCAAACTCAAAATCAATAAAATTGCATGCGAAACCTGAATAAATGAAAGCCCTCCCAGATCCTCTGGACTGATCGAAGGAAATGACACAAGGTAATAAGATCTTCTTCCTTACCACAGTCGGAAGTACCTTAACAACTGAGGATGATCTCTTGGAAGGAGGAAGTTTGGGACATTGCTGACGCCAATGGTTCTTGTCTCCACAGTAGAAGCAGACCCCCTTTAATCGTCTCTGCTCCCTCAGGGTGACTCCAAGTTGCATTGGTTCTTCAGGGATCATGCCAGGAGATGGAGTTTGAAGAGTAGTCTCTGGAAGAACAGCCACCGGAAAGAGAGTCGAGCGTTCCTTCTGCCTCTCCCTTACACATCTGTCTAGCTTAATGGCTAGCGCCATAGTCTCCTCTAATGACTCAGGGGTAGGGTAACTAACCAGGAGGTCCTTAAGCTGATCAGAGAGCCCCAGTCTAAACTGACTCCTTAATGCAGGATCATTCCAATTAGAGGAAATGCACCACTTCCTGAATTTGGCACAATAATCCTCTACTGGACGGTTACCCTGCCGAATGTCCCTTAGCTGAGTCTCCGCCACCGCGGCTAAGTCAGGCTCCTCATACAACAGTCCTAGGGCCTGGAAAAAAAGCCTCCACTGACTGCAGACAGGGGGAGTAACGGGGCAAAGAAAAAGCCCACTCCTGCGGGTCACCCTGCAGCAGGGAAATAATAATTTTTACCTGCTGCGGCTCAGGTCCCGAGGAGTTTGGGCGCAACTCAAAGTAAAGCTTACAACTTTCCTTAAAGGGTTTCTGTCACCAGTTTTTTCGGTATGAATCAGGCTGACATTAGAGATGTGCTAATGTCACCTGATTCCAAATATATATCTGTTTTATTTACTGGTGCCCCCATTTTTATATAAAATGAACTTTTATTTTATGCTAATAAGGCCTCTAGGTGCAAGCGGCGTTACCCCTGCTCCTAGAGGCTCTGTTGATTGACAGGCCCAGGCAGAGAAGAAACACTCCATTCACCATAGCTTGCAAGGACCTTCAATGATGTCATGACCATGTGATCAGTCACATGGTTTGGATCACACAAACAGCCTGTCTCCTCCTAAACCATGTGACTGATCACATGGTCATGACATCATTGAAGGCCTCCCATTACACATATATTGTCAGTAAACCGTAGTTACAGCTCCACACGTCGGCACTGGCATGCACACAGGCTCAAGGACTGGCCCACCTTCTGTTCTACATATTTGTGCAGCACTGGTACTGCCTTTTTGGCAAAGAAATGATGGCTTGGCACAAGCCATCAGTTCTCTAAAAAAGTGCAGAATCCACCACTTGGAAAGGGAGGGACTGCAGTACCGGCAACTTGGCCAGGAGCACATTCAGCTTCTGCATCTTAGGATGACCAGACAGGTATTGCTGTCTCTTGGCAATCACTTCAGTGATCCACGCAATTAGTGCCTACGGAAGATACAATACAATCACTGAGCAAAGGGTGTATAACAAAAAAAAAAATTTGCCACTGAATTGCTAATCGACACAAATAGTCAGTACCTACGGAAGATACAATACAATCACCTTGCAAAGAAGAGACTGAACAAAGTCACAGAGCAGGAAGATACTGTCCAATCAACAAGAAATTTTCCCAAAAAAGGCTGTACAACCCAAAACAAATTTCACCACTCAATGGCTAATCGCTGCAATTAGTCCGTTCCCAAAGAAGAGACTGAGCAAAATTACAGAGCAGGATGATACTGTCCAATCAACAAGAAATTTTCCCAAAAAAGGCTATACAACCCAAAACAAATTTCACCACTCAATGGCTAATCGACGCAATTATTCCCTCTCTAAAGAAGAGATTGAACAAAAGTCACAGAGCGGGAAGATACAATACAATCACTGAGCAATTTGCCCACAAAAAATCAGCCAAAATAAATTTCACCACAGAATGACAATGTAAATTCACCATACAACGGCTAATATGCCCTTTCTTTTTTTCCCCACTAATACATGCCAAAAAAGGCTTTAGAACATATAACTGTGGGCTGTAATTTTCTCACTTCATCACACAACAGCTAAAAAACCCTTTTTTCTACCACTAATACATGCCCAAAAAAGGCTTTAGAACATATAACTGATAATAAGAACCCAATAATTAGAATTACAGAGGTATAATTTATTGCAAAGCTGAAATGAGCAGCTGTATCATGGCAATTTTGAACCCCAGTCAGTGCAGCAAGGTGTAATAGGATTGTTCCTATTACCCACGCTGTAAACACCCCTACTGAACCCTGTTCTGCTTCAATACTTTCCTCCCTACCCTGTCCTTACACTTCTAATGCTCTAGCGCCTGCTAACGTCTCTCCCTGCCCTAAGTACACTGGAAAATGGCAGAATCCAAGATGGCTGAGGCTATTTATAGGGCTGTGACATCACAGGGCTGGCTGGATGTTGATTGGCTGCATGCATGGCATTGTGGGTGATCCCTCATTCCCAGAGTTCCTTGCTCCATGTGCTTACACCTGCAGCAGCCATTTTAGGAAAAAAAATTGTGATTCGTTAGCACGAAGCATTAGGAAATTTGGATTCGGTGTTAATCGAATATTTCCTGAAATTCAGATGGAATTCCACTTCATCAGCTTCGATTCCCTCATCTCTACTTATATGGGCCAAAAAAACATAGGCGCTAATTTACCAGAAGGAACCCCCAGATGTAACTTTTTAGTAGAAAGACTATTTTAGTAGAAATACCATTTCTCCCAGAACAAAATTCGGACCCATGGAACATTTCTTATTGGCTTCCTCATACTGGATGCCTTGAGCTTTATACAGGCTCTTGTGAGCCTGGGCCCAAACTGTGCACAGATCATTCAATATCGCATCCACCAAAGAACTCATAGAATTGAACTCAGACACAGAAGAAAACTGTGGATTAAACCCATAATTGAGAGGTAAAATACCTCCGAAGGAGCTGCCAGAGACAAAAATCTTTTCCATTTGTTTTGACAATCAGGCATAAAACACTTAACAAACTGCTTCAAAACCAGGTTGACCCTTTGAGTTATCCATTTGTATCAGGATGGAACGCAGAAGAGAATGACAGTTTTATCCCTGACCTTTTACTAAATTCTCTTCAGAATCTTGAGACAAACTGCACTACTCTAAGACAATGGACTTGGGTATCCCATGTAATTTGAGGATATTGTTTATGAACAGATTGGCCAGTGGAATAAGATTACTCATCTTAGAAAACCTGTCAATGACCACCCAGACAACCATCCTCCACTGGAAGGGAGAAAGGTCAGTTCTGAAATCAATAGAGATATGGGTCCAAGGTCTCTGAGAAATGAGCAAGGGGTAAAGTAGACCCCCTGCACATCTCCTGGGTACCTTGGCCCGTGCACAAACATCACATGCAGGTGTGATAGTCACCACATCTTGTGACCAAGTAGGCAAACAGTACCCTCTGCAAACATGAAGTTTAGTACCAGGATGACCGCAAGCAATGTGATGCCTCCAAAACTCCAAGACGCAGATTTGTATTAGCAGAAAAAATTTGAGGAAATTTTCTAAAAAAGAATATTCATGGCTGCAAATTTCTCAGAGAAGACAAACCGTCTGACAATATGGTTCCCACTCCAACCTCTGAAGGATCTACTTCAGCAATAAATCGCTTGGTGACATCAGGCTGGATGAGTACAGAAGCAGGAATGAAACGCTTTTTCAAGGTTTTGCAATGATTGAAACATTCTAATAAATTTTCCATAATAATTTGTAGACCCTAGAAACCTCTGAATGGCCTTGAGGGCAGTGGATCTAGCGCAATCAATGGCTTGCACTTTGGCAGGGTCCATAAACAAATTTTGAGGTGTCAGTATATAACCCAGCAATTTTGCAAACAGTTGGTTTTCCCTCAATTTTTGTAAAACCTTCTTTACATGCACAGCACAACATGTGAAGCCCAATGAGAAGAAAAAAATGTAAATATTGTCAAGATAGGCCACAACAAGGAGACCTAGGAATTCCCGAAGAGCGCCATTAATATGGTTTTGGAAGACTGCTCACTAAATATTCAAAATGCCCTTCAGGTAAATTAAATGCTGTCTTACATTTGTCCCCTTCCCAGGCTATAATTAAATTATAAACTCCTCTGAGGTCAATCTTTGAAAACCACTGAGCTCCAACAAATAGGAATAAGGGGAAAGAGATACTGGTTTCTGACCATTACATTATTTAATTAACTATAGTCGATACAAGGACGTAACTCACTGTCTTTCTTCCCGACAAAAAAGAACCCAGCTCCCACAGGGGATACAAACAGGCGAGTATGTCCTTTCCTCAGACTATCATGTATATAATCTTTCATGGCCTGTCTTTTGAGTCCAGAAAGATTATAAATCTTGCCTTTGAGAATTTTGCATTGGCTATTCGTTCGAATAGTCATAATCCCGATGTGGAGGCAAGGACTCGGATGCTTTTTTAGAAAAAGCATTCTGAAAATCCTTAATAAATTCAGGTAACGGACCTTCCTCTAAATCCAAACCAGAAAGCGGGATAGAAATGGAATGATTAGAGCACTGGGATCCCAATGTTATCAATTCCCCAGTTCTCCAATTAAAGATAGGACTAAGGACCCTAAACCAGGGTAATCTCAGGACAATGTCAGCAGACAAATCTTTCATGACATATAAGGCACACCTTTCAGAATCAATGGAACTGACTTTCATTAGTAAATTATACTCAATAAATCCTTCGGCCAAAGGAGTTGTGTCCACCCCAGATACTAGAATTGGTTCATGTAACCTAAGGAAATGTAATTCCAAAGCAAACACAAAATCAAAATTAACTAAATTCGCTGCAGCCCCTGAATTTACAAAAGCTAGGCCAAAACCGATCTCCCCTTTGAAGAGAGATAAACAGGCAATAGAACCCTGTCAGTCTGTGCATGTGAGTGACCTCCCCGACCATCACTCAGATGCTGAAGTTTTCCGCCTTCAGCCTATTAGGACAAGTAGATGTGCAGGATTACCATAGTAGAAGCAACAGCCATTCTTCAAGGGATGATCCCTCCTCTGCATCTTTCTTTTATTTAAATAAATCTTGATCAATTTGAATATACAGTACTTAGGGCTAACACTTGTACAGACTGGGGGTTTTCTACAACTTATCCAGTCTAGACAATCCTTTGTGCACAAAACAGTCTGGACTACACCTACCCTGATGAACTGTACCAAACTAAAAGAAAATGGATTTCCGCTGAGGATGTTTTAGTACTATTTAGAGGTTTTCTAGACTGACAACTATATTCACAAATCAGCAATTCTGCTGATTGTTAATGTAAATAGTTGACAAGCTCTTAAAATGCATAGTGATTATTTTAAGTACAGGTGTAAGGACATTGCTTAATGTTTTCTACTCTTAGTGTATTCTAACAAACAAATCTGTCAATAAAATTATCTCTTTATTTTAGTCTTATGTTACCTGCTCCCTGGGAATACATTTTGTTGGATATGTGATGATATGCTTTGCAGCAACGAATGCCATCTGTTCGCTGATCTTTGGCAAACTTTCTCAATATACTGGAAGAATATTTCTTTTTTGTTTTGGTAAGAAAATAAAATTGTAAATTACTGTAAATTTCCTGAGCTTGGAAGATGGGTTGGGGGTGGGTATATAGTTACTGTGTCTCATTATAAAGAGCCAATGGGTTTATACAAATTTACTTTCAGGCAATGTTCCAAGGTAAAAGGAAGGGTATGGGTCACTGACATGAGAAAATTTGCATACAGAGCTTGAAAAATGCTTTTTTCTAAATATTTTTTTATTATTTACATAATTATATGATTCCTAAATTAAGGGCATAAGGATGTCATAGAGAAAGCCCCCTGGTCATGACAACTAGAGATGAAAAATTTGATTCGCCAGCTTCACCGAAGTTTGACAAAAAATTTGCTTTGTTACAAATTAATTTGTCACAAATCACTATAAATCCAATGTAAATATTGGGGGAATTCTGTTAGTCTGCAGGTAACAGTTTTCCTTACTATAAGGCCCCATTCACACGACCATGTGAATGGGGCCATATCTATCCGCAAAATTGCGGGAATAGATGGGCCCCTTTCACCTCTCTGGGGCTCTTTTGAAGCATTTTCAATGGGGCCGCACGGCGTGTGTTCCGAGCGCTGCGGAACACACGCTGGGCGGCCCCCGTATATTTGCGGGTCCGAAGTAATGCGGGCCCGCAAATATACGTTCGTGTGAATGGACCCTAACTCAGTGGCCTATAAATATCACTGTTGATCTGAGTTTGCCTTATCAATAAAACATAAATTTTAATTACTTCAGAAATAAAATAACAGGTCACTTAAGTAATTGTATAAAAATATATCAGTACTACAGGGGTGCTAGAGTTGTATATTCAGTGTCCTGGTTCGCTCCTCCAGTCATAGGCTTAGGGGTCAATAGTAAACCTGAATATGACGAGTGCTCCTAACTTTACTCTACTACACTAACTGTCCCTAACTGTCCCTAACTGTCCCTAACTGTCCCTAATGTCTCAATCTTCTGGTTAGGGAAAACCTAGCGTGGCTGTAGTCGGAGCACTCGTCCTGAAAAGGACGACCCCCAGCCTCAGGAACCTCGGACCTTAGCTAATAAGCCCCTATCGTAGCGCTACCTCGCTCATAAACTTCCGACGCGTTTCCCCTCATATTAACAGGGTTCATCAGGGAGCAGTACGGATTCTGGCAGCATTGTTTGTGGAAGTGGCCATGGCAGTGGTCCTTCTCTGATGAACCTTATTAATATGAGCCACGCTAGGTTTTCCCTAACCAGAAGATTGAGACATTAGGGACAGCATGTAGTAAAGTTAGGAGCACTAGTCATATTCAGGTTTACTATTGACCCCTAAGCCTGTGACTGGAGGAGCGAACCAGGACACTGAATATACAACTCTAGCACCCCTGTAGGACCGATATATTTTTATACAATTACCTAAGTGACCTGTTATTTTATTTCTGAAGTAATTAAAAATTATGTTTTATTGATAAGGCAAACTCAAATCAACAGTGAAATCGCTATAAATCAGGTATACCCAAGCCACTCTGTCAAAGAGTAACAGTGGCCTGCAATATTGACATACAGTAACACTACAGCTAACAGAACGGATTAACTATGAATGTCAACTTGACAGTGATGCACATGGCAATGTATTACAGCTGCCTTTAATACTGAGGCATACTAACAGTATCGCTAACAGAATAGATTAACCATGAATGTTGGTGCACTGCACAGTGATGCACATGATGATACACTCTCTCTGCAGTCTCCATGAACTCTCTCCCTGTACTTTACTGCCTTCTCTCTCTCCAATATTGTTCTTTATGCCTTTGTACCCAGGGCCAGTTTTCACCTTCCTGCCCATTTTTTGCAAATCTGACTTGTGTCACTTTATGTAGTAATAACTTTGGAACACTTTTACTTATCCAGGCCATTCTGAGATTGTCTTCTTGTGACACATTGCACTTCATGATAGCGGTAAATTTGAGTCAATATATTTTTCCTTTATTTATTAAAAAAATCCAAAATTTACTAAAAATTTGGAAAAATTCACAATTTTTTTAAATTTGAATTTCTCTACTTTTAAGACAGTAAGATAGTAATGCCTCATAAAATTGTTATTAGTCATCATCAGTCATCATATGTCTACTTTATGTTGGCATAATTTTGTAAATGTCATTTTATTTTTTTAGGACGTTAGAAGGCTTAGAAGATTAGAAGCCATTTTTCAAATTTTCAACAAAAGTTCCAAAACCATTTTAGATATAAAGTGATTTTGAGGGGCTTACATAATAGAAACCATCCATTTTAGAAACTACACCCATCAAATTATTCAAAACTGATGTTATAAAAGTTGTTAACCCTTTAGATGTTCAACAAGAATTAAGGAAAATGGAGGCAACATTTCAAAATTTCATTTTTTATGCAGATTTTTCATGTTAATCAATTTTTTCTTGCAACACAGCAAGCAAACTAAACCTCAATATGCATTACTCTGATTCTGCAGTTTACAGAAATACCCCATATGTGGTGGTAAACTGCTCTATGGGCATGTGGTCAGAAGGAAAAGAGGGCCATATAGAATTTGGAGGCAGATTTTGCTAGAATGGTTTTTAGGAACCATTATGATTTGAAGAGACCCTGACATACCCCTACAGTGGAAATCCTCAAAAAGTGACACCATTTTGGAAAGGGGGGGGTCTGAGCACTTTGAGACCCTAAGCGTTTTATGGAATTTGGAAACATTTGGCTGTGAAAATGAAAAGTTTCATTTCTTCCAATTAAATATTGCTTTAGCCCCAAATTTTTCATTTTCACAAGGGGTAACAGGAGAAAAAGCATCCATGATTTGTTACCCAATGTGTCTATTATTTTATTTTTGTTAAGTTTTACACAGTAAATGCATTTTTGAACAGAAATAAATCTTGTTTTGCCCTATTGACTGCCCTATTTTTTATTTTTCTGGTGATCGTCTTAGGTAGGGTCTAATTTTTTGCGGGATAAGATGGTGGTTTGATTGGTCCTGTTTTGGGGTACATAAGACTTTTTGATCGCTTGCAGTTACACTTTTTCTGAGGCAAGGTGACAAAAAATGGCTGTTTTGGCACTGTTTTGTTTTTTTGTGATATTTTTATATAGCCGGTTGATACGGACGTGGCGAAAACTAATATGTCTACTTTTCTTTTTTTCCCGTTTTTAACAATTTTTTTATTACTTAATTATGGGAAAAGAACATTTTTTACGTGAAACTTTTATTTTTTTTATTATGCAAAAACTTTATTTTAACTTTTTTTTTTACTTTTTTTCCCCACAACTTTTGGGGGTCTGATCCCCTTTACAATGCATTACAATACTTTTTTTTTCTTTTTTTTTTTACTGTATTGTAATGCATTGGCTGTAAGTGTATTACTCAATGTTATACACTTACAGGCTTCTTCCTGTGAGATCCAGGGGGATGGATCTCATAGGCTAACCGGGAAGGCAGCATGATGCCTATGGAAGACATTGGGCTGCCTTCCCAGCCATCGGGTCCCCGTCACAGCAACGCGGGGATGGCAGCTCCCTCCCTCCACAGACATTGCGCATGTTGCGGTTAGCATTGACCGCAGCACATCAAGGGTTAATGCATTTTCACCGATACCGGCACATACAGCAGGTGTCCGGCTATCAGAGACTGCTGGACCCCTGCAGCTGATCGAGCGGACGCAGCTCCTGCATCCGCCCGATCAGTGCGCTGCACAACTACGGCGCTAGTTGGGAAGTCACTTCCTGCAGCACCGTACTATTACGGCGCTGGTTGGGAAGGGGTTAAAACTGTTTGCAGCAACACTGTCCCTAGCTTGTGAGCTCTTGCCATGTCTCTCCCTATGCTGAGCTCACATGACAATAGTGGAGACTGCGCAGGATGAGGCTTTTATAGGGCTCTGACATGATATGGGGTGCATGGCATCATGGGTGATGTCACGTTCCTGGGCTTGTCTACTCTACACTTACTTTCACTTTCTAATACGCGCATCCGCTATTTTAGTTAAACTAATTTGTTACCACAACGTGCAAGGATTAGTTGGATTAGTTTACTATCGAAGTTTTCCTAAACTTCGGACTGAATTCTGCTTTAGGGCTCATATACACGAATGTGTGCATTCAGTGTCTGTGCTGTGGACCGCAATTGGCGGTCCACAACGCACGGGCACTGACATTGGGGCCGCCACATGCGGATCACGGACCCATTCATTTGAATGGGGTCCGCGGTCCGCACCGACGGGCCGGCACCGGTCGTGTGCATGAGCCCTTAAATGCTTTGCTTCACTCAACACTAATGACAACCGACAATGACAAGCTGTGGCTTTCACTTTGGTGGACTCAAGCTATCCATATATTGCATGTACAGTGATTTATCTGACCACTGCAAAGCAAACACATAGTCAGCTATTTCATCCCCTTTGCTAGTGGTCTGAGGAGCAGGACAAATCTCCAAAGGTGTGGTCTGTGTTGAGATAAATCCTTTATTAAAGGGACACTTCCACCAACATATTCACTTTTAACAACCTGGTGAATGATTTTCTGGATAGAAGTACTTGAAGGGGTACTTAAAGGGAACCTGTCATCTCTGAAACACCCCCTGAACTAGAGTAAACGTTGTATAGTGTAAGTGATGCTGAATCCAAATATGTAAGTTTTATCTTCATACTCACTTCCATTCTGACGCTGTGCTCCCACAAACCAGCAGTAAAATGCATTGAGAGGACTCTTCTTTGAGTCCTCTCCATTATGTGAATGAGCACTGAGTAATGTGAATGAGCAATGAGTCCTCTGAGTGCATTTTACTGCTGGTTTGTGGGAGCACAGCGTCGGAATGGAAGTGAGTATGAAGATAAAACTTACATATTTGGATTCAGCATCACTTACACTATACAATGCTTACTCTAGTTCAGGGGGTGTTTCGGAGATGACAGGTTCCCTTTAAAGGGGTTGGCCACTATATAAGTACTTTATTCAACATTGTGGGAGGCAGGGTAAAATGAGTTTCCAAATAGACTTTATTTAAAAAATCTGTCTACTAATCTTTTTATAGTAAGCCACGCCCCCTGAGCCCCGCTCTGCCGTGCAGCCAGTTCGTCCATGGCTGCACGCGATATGGAGGAGCTTTAGAGAAAGCTAGTCCATGCCTGTAGTGTAACTGCACATGTGCTACTTTTCCTCATCTCCTCACCTAAGAGCAGCACATGTCCAGTCTGCCTCTGTCACTGGCACGCTACCTGCTCCGACTCTGACAGGAACCAGCTGCTTGTTCTGTCTGTACAAACAGCTTGTTCCTGTCAAAGTTCGGAGCAGGGAGCATACTAGGAGCGTGTCTGATCCCCTGGCCATAATTCACAAACTTCAGAGCCCCAGTAAAGTACAGTTTTAAGTAGTAACATGAAATATATATACATGTATATATGTGTGTATATATGTGTGTGTAAACATTTACCATACAGTGCCTTGCGAAAGTATACGGCCCCCTGGAACTTTTCAACCTTTTGCCACATTTCAGGCTTCAAACACAAAGATATAACATTTTAAGTTTTTGGTGAAGAATCAACAACAAGTGGGTCACAATTGTGAAGTGGAACGAAATTTATTGGATCATTTAAACTTTTTTGTAATAATAAAACTGAAAAGTGGGGTGTGCAAAATTATTCGGGCCCCATTGCATTAATACTTTGTTGCGCCACCTTTTGCTGCGATTACAGCTACAAGTCGCTTGGGGTATGTCTCTATCAGTTTTGCACATCTAGAGACTGAAATTCTTGTTCATTCTTCCTTGCAAAACAGCTTGAGCTCTTTGAGGTTGGATGGAGAGCGTTTGTGAACAGCAGTTTTCAGCTCTTTCCACATATTCTCAATTGGATTCAGGTCTGGACTTTGACTTGGCCATTCTAACCACACCTGGATATGTTTATTTTTGAACCATTCCATTGTAGATTTTGCTTTATGTTTGGGATCATTGTCTTGTTGGAAGATAAATCTCCGTCCTAGTCTCAGGTCCAGAATGGTCCTGTATTTGGCTCCATCCATCTTCCCATCAATTTTAACCATCTTCCCTGTCCCTGCTGATGAAAAGCAGGCCCAAACCATGATGCTGCCTCCACCATGTTTGACAGTGGGGATGGTGTGTTCAGGGTGATGAGCTGTGTTGCTTTTACGCCAAACATATCGTTTTGCATTGTTTCCAAAAAGTTCGATTTTGGATTCATCTGACCAGAGCACCTTCTTCCACATGTTTGGTGTGTCTCCCAGGTGGCTTGTGGTAAACTGTAAACAAGACTTTTTATGGATCTTTGAGAAATGGCTTTCTTCTTGCCACTCTTCCATAAAGGCCAGATTTGTGAAGTGTTCGACTGATTGTTGTCCTATGGACAGACTCTCCCACCTCAGCTTTAGATCTCTGCAGTTCATCCAGAGTGATCATGGGCCTCTTGGCTGCATCTCTGATCAGTCTTCTCCTTGTTTGAGATGAAAGTTTAGAGGGACGGCCTGGTCTTGGTAGATTTGCAGTGGTCTGATACTCCTTCCATTTCAATATGATCGCTTGCTCAGTGCTCCTTGGGATGTTTAAAGCTTGGGAAATCTTTTGGTATCCAAATTCGGCTTTAAACTTCTCCACAACAGTATCACGGACCTGCCTGGTGTGTTCCTTGGTCTTCATGATGCTCTCTGTGCTTTAAACAGAACCCTGAGACTATCACAGAGCAGGTGCATTTATACGGAGACTTGATTACACACAGGTGGATTCTATTTATCTTCATCAGTCATTTAGGACGACATTGGATCATTCAGAGATCCTCAATGAACTTCTGGAGTGAGTTATCTGAACTGAAAGTAAATGGACCGAATAATTTTGCACGCCCAACTTTTCAGTTTTATTATTGCAAAAAATGTTTAAATCATCCAATAAATTGTGTTCCACTTCACAATTGTGACCCACTTGTTGATTCTTCACCAAAAATTAAAAATGTTATATCTTTTTGTTTGAAGCCTGAAATGTGGCAAAAGGTTGAAAAGTTCCAGGGGGCCAAATACTTTCGCAAGGCACTGTATATGTGTGTGTGTATACATGTATGTCTCTGTGAATGTATGTATATATATATATATATATATATATATATATATATATATACTGTATATATACAGTGCCTTGCGAAAGTATTCGGCCCCCTGGAACTTTTCAACCTTTTGCCACATTTCAGGCTTCAAGCAAAAAGGAAAAGGTGAAGGTGAAGAATCAACAACAAGTGGGTCACAATTGTGAAGTGGAACGAAATTTATTGGATCATTAAAACTTTTTTTGTAATAATAAAACTGAAAAGTGGGGCATGCAAAATTATTTGGCCCCCTTGCATTAAACCCTTAATGACCGGGCCATTTTGCACCTTCATGACCAGGCTTATTTTTGAAAATCTGACATGTATCACTCATGTGGTAATAACTTTGGAACACTTTTACTTATCCAAGCCATTCTGAGATTGTTTTCTCATGGCACATTGTACTTTATGAAAGTCATAAATTTGAGTCAATATATGTCATCTTTATTTATGAAAAAATCCCAACTTTACCAAAAATCTTGAAAAATTCACAATTTTCAAAATTTAAATTTCTCTGCTTTTAAAATTGAAAGTGATACCTCATAAAATATTTATTATTTAAGATTCCCCATATGTCTACTTTATTTTTGCATCATTTTGTAAATGTCATTTTATTTTTTTGGGACATTAGAAGGCTTAGAATTTTAGAGGCAATTCTTAAAATTTTTAAGAAAATTTCCCAAACCCACTTTTTAAGGGCCAGTTCAGGTCACTTTTTCGGCAGATTTTCCATTTTAGTCCATTTTTTCTTTAACACATCTAAAGTTAACAGCCAAACAAAACTCAAATATTTATTACCCTGATTCTGCAGTTTACAGAAACACCCCACATGTGGTGGTAAACTGCTGTATGGGCACATGGCAGGGCGCAGAAGAAAAGGAGCGCCATATGGTTTTTGGAAGGCAGATTTTGCTGTACTGGTTTTTAGACACCATGTCCCATTTGAAGCCCCCCAGATGCACCCTATAGTAGAAACAATCAAAAAGTGACTCAGTTTTGGAAACTACAGGATAAGATGACTAAGATTGGTACTATTTTGGGGGGCATATGTTTTTTGATCGATTGGTATTACGCTTTTTGTGATGTAAGGTGACAAAAATTGGCTTTTTTTACATAGTTTTTATTTTATTTTTTTTTACTGTGTTCACCTGAGCGATTAGGTCATGTGAGATTTTTGTAGAGCAGGTTGTTACGGATGTGGCGATACCTAACATGTAGAGATGAGCGAATATTAA
>ONZH01007118.1:0-20978 GCA_900303285.1 Rhinella marina | reverse complement strand
AATACAGACAAACACCAGACCCCCTAAATACAGGACACACCGGACCCCCTAAATACAGACAACACACCAGACCCCCTAAATACAGACAACACCGGACCCCTAAATACAGACAACACACCAGACCCCCAAATACAGACAACACCGACCCCCTAAATACAACAAACCAGACCCCCTAAATACAGACAACACACCGGACCCCCTAAATACAGGACAACACCGGACCCCTAAAAGACAACACACCGGACCCCCTAAATACAGACACACACCGGACCCCCTTAAATACAGACAACACACCCCCCTAATCATAAGACAGACACACGGACCCCCTAAATACAGACAACACACCAGACCCCCTAAATACAGACACAACACCGACCCCCTAAATACAGACAACACACCGGACCCCCTAAATACAGACAACACACCGGACCCCCTAAATTACAGACAACACACCAGACCCCCTAAATACAGACAACACCGGACCCCCTAAATACACAGACCCTAAATACGACAACACACCAGACCCCCTAAATACAGACAAAACACACCAGACCCCCTAAATACAGACAACACACCAGACCCCTAAAACACCAACCCCCTAAATACAGACAACACCGGACCCCTAATACAGACAAACACACCGGACCCCCTAAATACAGACAACACACCGGACCCCCTAAATACAGACAACACACCAGATCCCCTAAATACAGACAACACACCAGAACTCCCAAATACAGACAACACACCAAACCTCTTAAACAAATATTGACACTAGACTAGACCCATACCTCCCAACCATCCGGGTTCCAACGGGACAGTCCCGGATTACAGTGGTAAAGTCCCGTTTTCTGGCAGCTGTCTCTGCATCCATAGGAAGCAGAGACGGTTGCCTGCAATGATGAAACAGAGAGTCGGCATGGGCTCCCTGCTTCACCATCCCTCCCCCCCTGCTGCCGACTCTCCACACCTCTGGTCTGTGCTGGGTCGGGGCTGGCCAGCAGTCAGCCTCTGCTCTGCCTCCTTCACAGACTATAGCAGCCGAAGTCCTGATGCTGCTACTGCTAGGAAGAAGGTAAGTATGTGGTGATTATTTTTTTTACTTTCTGTTAGGGAGCACAATGTGGGCATTTTACTGTGGACACAATGTGGGCATATTACTGGGGGCACAATGTGGGCATATTACTGGGGGCACAATGTGGGCATATTACTGGGGGCCACAGCTGGGTATATTACTGGGGGCACAATGTGGGCATATTACTGGGAGGCACAGCTGGGTATAATTACTGGGGCACAGCTGGGTATGATTACTGGGGCACAATGTGGGCATATTACTGGGGGGGCACAGCTGGGCATATTACTGGGGGACACAGCGGGGCATATTACTGGGGGGCACAGCTGGGCATATTACTGGGGGGCACAATGTGGGTGTATTACTGGGGGGCACAGCTGGGTATATTACTGGGGCACAATGTGGGCATATTACTGGGAGGCACAGCTGGGTATATTACTGGGGCCCAATGTGGGTATATTACTGGGGGCACAGCTGGTTTGGGGCAAATGGCATATTACTGGGGGCACATGCTGGGCATATTACTGGGGGGCACAATGTGGGCATATTACTGGGGGACACAGCTGGGCATATTACTGGGGGGCACAGATGGGCATATTACTGGGGGGGCACAGATGGGCATATTACTGGGGGTACAATGTAGGCATATTACTGGGGGCACAGCTGGCCATATTACTGGGGGGCACAATGGGCATATAACTGGGGTGGCACAAATGGGCATATTTCTGGGGGCACACAGCTGGGCATATTAGTAATGTTTTGGGCGGAGTTAGAGGCGTGGCCTTTTTTGGAAAAAATTTGCCGCGCCGCACAATGTGTCCCTCTTCGTTCATTTACAAAGTTGGGAGGTATGCAGACCCCCAAAATGTGAACTTCCATACCAGACCCCATAAGCAACTATACACATCCCAGTAAATACAGAGACCCCAGACCAGATTCCCCCTAATACAGGCCCCAGATCACCACCAGATTTCCCTTAACAACAAACCCTATCCTCTTCAATAAAGACCCTCCCATTAGCTACCGATCCCAGACACTCTGACGGTCAGACCCCTAATTAAGACCCCAAACCTCGTAATACAGATCTGAGGTTTTCTTACCTCTGGGACCTGCACCCGCAAAAAAGATAGAGCCTGTCCTCTTCTTTGTCCATGTTCGGGGATCTCATAAACACAGCCGACAGTCATTTCTATGGGGCCACTGAAAATAACCATATTCTAAGGGCCCATTCAAATTTTTCTTTCCGCATCTGTTCCGTAATTTTTGAGGATTGGTTGCAGACCCACTCATTTCGACGGGGCCGTAAAAGATGCATCTACATCCGCACTTCCATTCTGTGGCCCCCACAAAAAAAGAGAGAACATGTCCTATTATTGTCCATATTTTTGGACCAAAATGGGTATTTCTATCAAGGAAGTTTTGATGCGGAACGCACATGGCTTGTATCCGTTTTTTTGCCGATCTGTAAAAATGTATAAGGTCATGTGAATGAGCCCCGAGGGTGAGTTCACACCACCGCTAGTTATATCTGTTCTGCTCCATTACAGTAGGAGAACAATGAAATTAATGGAAGCGGCGGATTCAGCACATAACTGAGCCTTAGGCCTCTTTCACACGAGCGTTGCGGATTTGTTCAGGATGCGTTGCGGATGCGTTGCGGATGCGTTGCGTTAAAAACGCGCGGATTGCATGCGGATGCAATGCGTTGCGTTGCGTTTTTAACACACCCCTATTCATTTCTATGGAGCCTGGGCTGCATGAAAAACGCAGAATATAGAACATGCTGCGTTTTTCACGCAACGCAGAAGTGATGCGTGAAAAAAAAACGCTCATGTGAAAAGCCCCATTAAAATGAATGGGTCAGGATTCAGTGCGGGTGCAATGCGTTCGCATCACGCATTGCACCCGCGCGGAAATCTCGCCCGTGTGAAAGGGGCCTAAGGAGCCGAATACACTCCATTGACCATAATGGAGTCCGTTCAGATTTATCCTTTCTCCTCTTCTCTTCTTTCACTCAGTTCTTTTTGTTTTTTACAACTATAGGGACTTCGAAGTCCTAGAAGGGGAGCAGCACATGACATAATTGTGGGATATCTGGAAAGTCTCCTTCCATCCAGCGTCCCTGTCCTTGAGACTCTGTGGTCAGGCAGCTGGGTAAACAGGCCCAGATAAGAGTGTTTGTTCTAGAGAGGTTAATGAATAGCTGTCAACAGGTCGGTGTAATGTCAGCACATGAAGCCATGACGTGTCAGAAGAGAATCGGCCAGTACATTCTGGAATCCAGAAAATGAATGGAGCAAGTTTTAGAGAATGTTCCTGGAAGTTTGTTAATAAAGTTGTAAATAACTGAACAGGACCACTTCTTAGTGGACATTGGTGTGGACTGGATTTTCATAGAGGAGGATGAATTATCTGCTCCACCTCCAGGAACACCAAACCCACCAGTGACCGTTCACATAACCCGACACCCATTTTTAGCCTGAATTTGCCAGAAATGTCTTTAAAAATTAGGGACCGTTCCTGCTAATTTAGGACTGTATACTGCATTTGAGTCGCCAAGAGTGATTTACTGTTTACAGATCCCAGACCAAGCCCAAAACTAAGCTCAGACCACGCTCATCTCTCCCCGTTCCTGCCCTTACTTATGCTGTCAGGCCCCACCAGGGTCTTAAAGGGATTATTCAGGCATTAATAATGATGACCTAGCCTCAGGATAGGTCATCATTATCACAAGTCCTGGCACCCTTGTCGATCAGATGTTTCACCAGCTCCCGGCAGCTTTCCAAGCACAGCGCCATCCATTGTATAGTGGCTGTGCTTGGTACTGCGACTCACTCCCATTCGCTTCAACAGGGCTGAGCTGCAACACCGATGAACGCATACCTCCGGTCATATGTCCCGGTCTCCGGCAGCTGTCCCTGCGTCCATAGGACGCAGAGACAGTTGCCTGTATTATGATGAAGCAGGGCCGGTATTGGCTGCTGCTTTATCCATCATCCCTCCCATACCTCTGGTCTCCACAGACTCGAGCAGCCGATGTCCTGCTGATGCTGCAGATGCTGCTAGGAAGAAGGTAAGTATATGGTGTTTATTTTTTTAACTTTCTGTGAGTGGCACAATGTGGGCATATTACTGGGTGGGGAACAATGTGGGAATATTACTGGGGGGCACAACATATTACTGGGGGGGCACAATGTGGGCATATTACTGGGGGCACAATGTGGGCATATTACACGGTGGGCACAATGTGGGCATATTACTGGGGGCACATAACAGAGCATATTACTGGAGGCACAGCTGGGCATATTAATGGGGGGCACATAACTAGGGAATAATTACTATGTGGAGCAGTAAGGGGACTGGGTGGGATTAGGTGTATAGTTAAATTTTGGGTGGAGTTAGAGGCGTGGCCTAGTGCTGAACAAATTTGCCATGGCGCACTTAGTGCGCCGCACAGGGTGTCCCTCTTTGTTCATTTACAAAGTTGAGAGGTATGGTATGGTGACGCCACATGGTCCAGGAAGAGACCGTGGTTCTCACAGAGCACTGTCCTCTTCTAACAGCTGATCAGTGGGACCCCCTCCAATCTAATATTGATGACCTTCCACCAAGGATAGGACATCAATATTATTTCCAGGACAGCCCCTTTAAAGGGGTATTCTCATCTTAGACAATGGGGACATATCGCTAGGATATGCCCCCATTGTCTTATAGGTGCGGGTCCCACCGCTGGGACCCGCACCTATATCCAGAACGGATAACGCTGCGCTCATAGAAATGAATGGGAGTGCAGCGCGCAATCGCGGCCACCGCTCCCATTCATTTCTATGGAGCCGACGGAAGTAGCTGAGTCAGCGCTCGGCTATTTTCGGCGGCCCCATAGAAATGAATGGAGGGCGGCTGCGCATGCGCAGTGCGCCCTCATTCAGTTCGGGGGCTCCGTTCTGGATATAGGTGCGGGTCCCAGCAGTGGGACCGGCACCTATAAGACAATGGGGGCATATGCGATATGCCCCCATTGTCTAAAATGAGAATACCCCTTTAAGGCTAGTTTCACACTAGTGTTGAAACTCTTCCAGCAGAGGAACAGCTAGAGTTAATCATATGCGGCATAGCCGGAAAACGCCAGATCACTGTCAGTGGGAAGAATCGCTCCCATACACTTGTATAGGAACGAGCCTTTCCATTGAAATGAATGGGGCGGTGAGGTGTAATTACACCTACTCACCACTACCCCGTTACGGCCAGCAGGTAAACAATGAAGAGGAGGCAGCGCTGGTACCGCGCGCATCTGTTCATCTGACAGATCATGTGATATTTCTATAGATCATTACAAATGCACCAATACCTAATATCTCTTTTTTTTTTCTATTTTTTACAATTTTATGTGTTTACTGTGGGAAAGGGGCAGTTTTTAGTTTTATTTTTACTTGAAACTTTTATTTTATTATGAAAAACACTTTTTTTAAACTTTTTATTTTTGGCCCACCATGGGACATTAACGTTTGGGGGGTCTAATCTCCTCTACAATGCGTTACAATACTTCTGTATTGTAATGCATTGGCTGTAAGTGTATTACCAGTGTAATACACTTACAGATTCCTGCCTGTGAGATCCAGGGGGCTGGATCTCGCAGGCTTCCGTAGAAGGCAAGCCCTAATGCCTATGGAAGACATGGATACTGGGGCGGAGCCTTATCCCTCCACAAACCCCGTACATGCCTAGGTCATCACTGACCATGGCATACAGAGGGTTAAAGCACTGGTATTCACCGATGCCGACCTATACAGCAGGGGCAAGGCTGTCAGGAACAACCAAATCCCTGCCCAATCAGCATGCCATACCTGTATAGGGGCTGTTGGGAAGTCACTTCCCAATGTGCCGTATATGTATGGCGGATGTCGGGAAGGGGTTAAAAGAACTGGACAACCCTATTTTCAGGATAAGTCATCAATATCAGGTAGGGGGTGGGTGGCCCTCTCTTCACTGTTTACCTGCTCGCCGTTGCAGCCTCAAAGGTGAGCAATTACATCTCAGCCATCCCATTCACTTCATTGGGACAGCTTCTTCCTGTTCAAGTGAATAGGATGGCTGAGATGTAATTACACCTGCTCACCACTGCGGTTATGGCGATCAGTGAGGAAAAGCCAACACTCGTATGAGCCCTGCAGTCGCTTCAAACAGATGATCGAGCCAAAACTCGGACCCCCACCAATCTGATATAAACAACCTATCCTGAGGATAGGTCAACATTAAAAAAGCAGACAACCCCTTTAAGTAACACACAAACAATGAGGTTGGTTCCCACAAAGCCACCAAGTACAATATGTTCACAATCTGACCCTACATGGTAGGATAATGGAGGGGATGTAATAACTCTGATGTAAGCAAGGGCTCATTCATTCCACTGATGACAACATCATAGCCGATTGCATACAACTTTACTCATTCATAGATTTGACCATGGAGATTGATTTGCGTCTTGGAGAGTTTCCCGGTTCTTTCACGAGACAAGCAATGTTCGATTACCACCGTTCTCAGTTCCTTCATTACTTAGGTGGAAGCACTTATGGGTTGTTCACCTCAGGAAATGAATGATCAAGTGATCTAAGTATTGACTGTCTCAGGGGCATGTACGAGTCAATGAGTCATCTACAACAAGCATTGTATTACACAAATGTATTCCTGGGGATGGAAAACTGATCCTAGATATACAGAAACATACACAAGACCCAACATTTGGTGACGGGAAGCCCCAGTTTAGCCGTAACTGAGGGGAAAACAGAGTATCTTTTCTTTTCTTTATGGTGGGACAAAGTCATAATGACCCTAGGGAGGGCAGTAACACTATATGAATTATCCTTCCATCGGTGGTCTCCATTGATAAATGAGTTAGAAACAACATTCCTAGTGGTCTAGGACATTATCGCTGATGATCTACGGTATTGATAGGGTTCATATTGATAGGACCAACATCCCTGGTGGTCAAGGATATTGAGATAGTTAAAGAGGTTGTCCACTGAATAATAATTAGTTTAAAACCAGCTGACAATAGGGTATAAAGAAGCATACTTACCTCACCAACCTCTCACCACCCCCAACACCTGTGTTTGATGAAGGATATAGTAAGGCTTCTTTAACAGAAGTCAAGAAAACAAGAGGAACATTGTAGACAGAGGAGACAAAAAGAAAATGGTGTTGGCCACATGGTTGGAAGTGCCAGGTAGGTGCGTTCTTTCCTAATAGAGATAGGTATAGCACTTCTAGGTGGCCCAGGAATGGAAAAGTGCCACCTAGAAAGAGGCAAGATCCCAGCTACAAGGGCAGGAGAGCTCACCTGGCCAGATGGACCATCAGTGAGGTCATGAGCTAAGTGCTTAAGTGCTGCCCTGGTTTGGGAGCTCAGATTTGTGGAGTGTGGAGCCTTTGTTTCAGGCCCCTAACTTTTTGTTAACATTAGTAGTGTTTTTCCAAAAGCCTTAGCCAAGATCCAGTGTTCTTACCCATGTGTGATAATACGTTGTTACCGATGTGTGGAGATACGTTCTTACCGATGTGTGGGGATATGTTCTTACCAATGTGTGGGGATACGTTCTTACCGATGTGTGGAGATACGTTCTTCCTGATGTGTGGGGATAGGTTCTTACCGATGTGTGGGGATAGGTTCTTACCGATGTGTGGGGATACGTTCTTACCGATGTGTGGGGATACGTTCTTACCGATGTGTGACGTTTTTTACTGATGTGTGGGGATATGTTCTTACCGATGTGTGGGGATACGTTCTTACCGATGTGTGGGGATACGTTCTTACCGATGTGTGGGGATACGTTCTTACCGATGTGTGGGGATACGTTCTTACCGATGTGTGGGGATACGTTCTTACCGATGTGTGAGGATACGTTCTTACTGATGTGTGGGGATACGTTCTTCCCGATGTGTGGTGATACGTTTACGATGTGGGGATACTTCTACGATGTGTGGGGATACGTTCTTACCGATGTGTGGGATACTTCTTACTGTGTGGGGATACGTTCTTACCGATGTGTGGAGATACGTTCTTACCGATGTGTGAGATACGTTCTTACCGATGTGTGGTGATACGTTCTTACTGATGTGTGGGATACGTTCTTACCGATGTGTGGGGATACGTTCTTACCAATGTGTGAGGATACGTTCTTACTGATGTGTGGGGATACGTTCTTATCGATGTGTGGGGATACGTTCTTACCGATGTGTGGGGATATGTTCTTACTGATGTCTGGGGATACGTTCTTACCGATGTGTGGTGATACGTTCGTACTGATGTGTGGGGATACGTTCTTATCGATGTCTGGGGATACGTTTCTTACCGATGTGTGGGGATACGTTCTTACCGATGTGTGGGGATACGTTCTTACCGATGTCTGGGGATATGTTCTTACCGATGTCTGGGGATACGTTCTTACTGATGTGTGGGGATACGTTCTTACCGATGTCTGGGGATACGTTCTTACTGATGTGTGGGGATACGTTCTTACTGATGTGTGGGGATATGTTCTTACTGATGTCTAGGGATACGTTGTTACCGATGTGTGGGGATACGTTCTTACCGATGTGTGGGGATACGTTCTTATCAATGTGTGAGGATACGTTCTTACCGATGTCTGGGGATATGTTCTTACTGATGTCTGGGGATACGTTCTTACCGATGTGTGGGGATACGTTCTTACTGAATGTGGGGGATACGTTCTTACCGATGTGTGGGATACGTTCTTACCGATGTGTGGGGATACGTTCTTACCGATGTGTGACGTTTTTACTGATGTGTGGGGATATGTTCTTACCGATGTGTGGGGATACGTTCTTACCGATGTGTGGGGATACGTTCTTACCGATGTGTGGGGATACGTTCTTACCGATGTGTGGGGATACGTTCTTACCGATGTGTGGGATACGTTCTTACCGATGTGTGAGGATACGTTCTACTGATGTGTGGGGATACGTTCTTCCCGATGTGTGGTGATACTGTTCTTACCGATGTGTGGGATACGTTCTTACCGATGTGTGGGGATACGTCTTACTGACTGTGTGGGGATACGTTCTACCGATGGTGTGGAGATACGTTCTTACCGCATGTGTGGGAGATACGTTCTTACCGATGTGTGGTGATACGTTCTTACTGATGTGTGGGGATACGTTCTTACCGATGGTGGGATACGTTCTTACCAATGTGTTGAGGATACTTCTTACTATGTGTGGGGATACGTTCTTATCGATGTGTGGGATACGTTCTTACCGATGTGTGGGGATATGTTCTTACTGATGTCTGGGGATACGTTCTTACCGATGTGTGGTGATTACGTTCGTACTGATGTGTGGGGATACGTTCTTACGATGTGTGGGGGATACGTTCTTACCGATGTGTGGGGATACTTTTACCGATGTCTGGGGATATGTTCTTACCGACTGTCTGGGGATACGTTCCTTACTGATGTGTGGGGATACGTTCTTACCGATGTCTGGGGATACGTTCTTACTGATGTGTGGGGATACGTTCTTACTGATGTGTGGGGATATGGTTCTTACTGATGTCTAAGGGATACGTTCTTACCGATGTGTGGGGATACGTTCTTACGATGTGTGGGGATACGTTCTTACCAATGTGTGAGGATACGTTCTTACCGATGTCTGGGATATGTTCTTACTGATGTCTGGGGATACGTTCTTACCGATGTGTGGGGATACGTTCTTACTGATGTGTGGGGATACGTTCTTACCGATGTGTGGGGATACGTTCTTACCGATGTGTGGGGATACATTCTTACCGATGTGTGAGGATACGTTCTTACCGATGTGTGAGGATACGTTCTTACCGATAGTGTGGAGGATACGTTCTTACCGATGTCTGGGGATATGTTCTTACGATGTCTGGGGATACTTTCTCACCAATGTGTGGGGATATGTTCTTACTGATGTGTGGGGATACGTTCTTACCGATGTGTGAGGATACGTTCTTACTGATGTGTGGGGATACGTTCTTACCGATGTATGGGGATACGTTCTTACTGATGTCTGGGGATACGTTCTTACCGATGTGTGGGGGATACGTTCTTACCGATGTGTGGGGATACGTTTCTTACCAATGTGTGAGGATCGTTCTTACCGATGTTGGGGATATGTTCTTACTGATGTGTGGGGATACGTTCTTACCGATGTGTGGGGATACGTTCTTACTGATGTGTGGGGATACGTTCTTACCGATGTGGGGGATACGTTCTTACCGATGTGTGGGGATACGTTCTTACCGATGTGTGGGGATACGTTCTTACCGATGTGTGGGGATACGTTCTTACCGATGTGTGGGGATACGTTCTTACCGATGTGTGGGGATATGTTCTTACCGATGTGTGGGGATATGTTCTTACCGATGTGTGGGGATACGTTCTACGATGTGTGGGATATTTTACTGATGTGTGGGGATACGTTCTTACCGATGTGTGAGGATACGTTCTTACCGATGTGTGAGGATATGTTCTTACCGATGTGTGGGGATATGTTCTTACCGATGTGTGGGGATACGTTCTTACCCATGTGTGGGGATATGTTCTTACCGATGTGTGGGGATATGTTCTTACCGATGTGTGGGGATACGTTCTTACTGATGTGTGGGGATACGTTCTTACCAATGTGTGGGGATACGTTCTACGTCTATTGTGGCATCATTAATTGTATATGGGTGCCAGTTATTAACGTGTCCCCACACATCGGGTGGCACTATTAATTGCATTGTGGATGAGTGGCAGTATTAATAGTATTTTCGGTGGGTGGCAGTATTAATTGTATTGTAGATAGGTGGCAGCTAATTATTCTATGGGTGTCTTTCTATTACTGTGTCCCCAGGTAATATCCTGTCCTGCTGCCATGTATCCACCCCATCTCCATCCATCACAGTATTATCATAGTTTTCCCTCCATTTTGGTGACTTTCCCCCCGCACAGCGATACAACCGTTGTGTCCTCAGACTGAAAGGACTTCTCGCTCTTCATTTACAGTCATGAGAATCATCTAAACTGGTGTAAAGTAAGAGTGGCACCTCTGCGGAGAGCACCCGGATTCTCCGGCACCCCGGTAATTGGAGGAGGCCTCCTGACGTTACATTTACCTTTATATTACTGTATGGATGATATCTCCGGTGGAGCTGGTCTGACCTCAGCAATACAGCGCGGAGCGGGGGAAGAGAAGCCGCGCAGTTTGGCGCCAAAGGCATCTTTTTATGAATGAAAGTCTTGAGATGACATCAGTGATAAGTGAAGACTATGAAGATGTTTAAATCTAAATCCTCCCCGGAGAGGAGCAAGGATGAGATCATCGGATATTTCTACACGTGACAGGATGGATTCAATGCATCGTAAATGAGCTCGGGCAGACGCCGGAGAGACAAGAAAATCCCCCCCCCCACCGTGTGTGAAATAGAGAATGACCTCATTCACAGCCATTCAAAGGAGATCAGAGACCTGATGTACAGTGTGAACGAGGGCCAGGTCACTGCAGAGCGACCCCAGCACTCAGCGTCCTCTGCAGAACCTCATAATACACCTCAGCTGCTGCAGAACATCATAATACACCTCAGCTGCTGCAGAACCTCATAATACACACCTCAGCTACTGCAGAACCTCATAATACAAACCTCAGCTGCTGCAGAACATCATAATACACACCTCAGCTGCTGCAGAACCTCCTAATACACCTCAGCTGCTGCAGAACATCATAATACAACCTCAGCTGCTGCAGAACCTCAAATACACACCTCAGCTGCTGCAGAACCTCATAATACACACCTCAGCTGCTGCAACCTCATAATACACCTCAGCTGCTGCAGAACAATCATAATACACACCTCAGCTGCTGCAGAACCTCCTAATACACACCTCAGCTGCTGCAGAACCTCCTAATACACACCTCAGCTGCTGCAGAACCTCCTAATACACACCTCAGCTGCTGCAGAACATCATAATACACACCTCAGCTGCTGCAGAAACCTCCTAATACACACCTCAGCTGCTGCAGAACCTCCTAATACACTCCCCAACTGCTGCACAACCTCCCAATACACACCTCAGCTACCGCAGAACCTCCTAATACACACCTCAGCTGCTGCAGAACATCATAATACACACCTCAGCTGCTGCAGAACTCATAATACACACCTCAGCTGCTGCAGAACATCCAAATAACACCTCAGCTGCTGCAGAACATCCTAATACACACCTCAGCTGCTGCAGAAACATCATAATACACACCTCAGCTGCTGCAGAACCTCATAATAACACCTCAGCTGCTGCAGAACCTCATAATACACACCTCAGCTGCTGCAGAACATCATAATACACACATCAGCTGCTGCAGAACATCATAATACACACCTCAGCTGCTGCAGAACCTCCTAATACACCTCAGCTGCTGCAGAACCTCCTAATACACACATCAGCTGCTGCAGAACATCATAATACACACCTCAGCTGCTACAGAACTCCTAATACACACCTCAGCTGCTGCAGAACCTCTAATACACCTCAGCTGCTGCAGAACCTCTTTAATACACACCTCAGCTGCTGCAGAACCTCCTAATACACCTCAGCTGCTGCAGAACCTCTTAATACACACCTCAGCTGCTGCAGAACCTCCTAATACACCTCAAGCTGCTGCAGAACCTCTTAATACACACCTCAGCTGCTGCAGAACCTCTTAATACACACCTCAGCTACTCAGCCTGCAGAACCTCCTAATACACACCTCAGCTGCTGCAGAACATCATAATACACACCTCAGCTGCTGCAGAACTCATAATACACACCTCAGCTGCTGCAGAACATCCATAATACACACCTCAGCTGCTGCTGCAGAACCTCATAATCACACCTCAGCTGCTGCAGAACCTCCTAATACACACCTTCAGCTGCTGCAGAACCTCCTAATACACCTCAGCTGCTGCAGAACCTCTTAATACACTGCTGCTCAGCTGCTGCAGAACATCATAATACACACCTCAGCTGCTGCAGAACCTCAGCTGCTCCATAATACACACCTCAGCTGCTGCAGAACATCATAATACACACCTCAGCTGCTGCAGAACCTCATAATACACACCTCAGCTGCTGCAGAACCTCCTAATACACCTCAGCTGCTGCAGAAACCGCTCCTTAATACACCTCAGCTGCTGGCAGAACCTCATAATACACACCTCAGCTACTGCAGAACCTCCTAAATACACACCTCAGCTGCTGCAGAACATCATAATACACACCTCAGCTGCTGCAGCAGAACATCATAATACCACACCTCAGCTGCTGCAGAACTATAATACACACCTCAGCTGCTGCAGAACCTCATAATACACACCTCAGCTGCTGCAGAACATCATAATACACACACTCAGCTGCTGCAGAACCTCATAATACACACCTCAGCTGCTCATCCTAATACACCTCAGCTACAGAACATCATAATACAAACCTCAGCTGCTGCAGAACATCATAATACACACCTCAGCTGCTGCAGAACCTCCTAATACACCTCAGCTGCTGCAAGAACCTCATAATACACACCTCAGCTGCTGCAGAACATCATAATAACACCTCAGCTGCTGCAGAACCTCATAATACACACCTCAGCTGCTGCAGAACCTCCTAATACACACCTCAGCTGCTGCAGAACCTCCTAATACACACCTCAGCTGCTGCAGAACCTCCTAATACACACCTCAGCTGCTGCAGAACATCATAATACACACCTCAGCTGCTGCAGAACTCCTAATACACACCTCAGCTGCTGCAGAACATCATAATACACACCTCAGCTGCTGCAGAACATCCTAATACACACCTCAGCTGCTGCAGAACCCTCATATACAACCTCAGCTTGCTGCAGAACCTCATAATACACACCTCAGCTGCCTGCAGAACCTCATAATACACACCTCAGCTACTGCAGAACCTCCTAATACACACCTCAGCTGCTGCAGAACATCATAATACACACCTCAGCTGCTGCAGAACCTCATAATACACACCTCAGCTGCTGCAGAACCTCCTAATACACACCTCAGCTGCTGCAGAACCTCATATAATACACACCTCAGCTGCCTGCAGAACATCATAATACACCTCAGCTGCTGCAGAACCTCATAATACACACCTCAGCTGCTGCAGAACATCATAATACACACCTCAGCTGCTGCAGAACATCAATACACACCTCAGCTGCTGCAGAACCTCTAATACACACCTCAGCTGCTGCAGAACCTTCTAATACACACCTCAGCTGCTGCAGAACATCATAATACACATCTCAGCTGCTGCAGACCTCAGCTGCTCCATAATACACACCTCAGCTGCTGCAGAACATCATAATACCACAACCTGCAGAACATCTAATACACACCTCAGCCTGCTGCAGAACCTCATAATACACACCTCAGCTACTGCAGAACCTCCTAATACACACCTCAGCTGCTGGCAGAACATCATAATACACACCTCAGCTGCTGCAGAACCTCATAATACACACCTCAGCTGCTGCAGAACATCCTAATACACACCTCAGCTGCTACAGAACCTCCTAATACACACCTCAGCTACTGCAGAACATCATAATACACACCTCCTACAGAACTCCTAATACACACTCAGCTGCTGCAGAACCTCCATAATACACACCTCAGCTGCTGCAGAACCTCATAATACACACCTCAGCCTGAACCTCCTAATACACACCTCAGCTGCTGCAGAACCTCCTAATACACACTCGCTTGCTGCAGAACATCCTAATACACACCTCAGCTGCTGCAGAACCTCATAATACACACCTCAGCTGCTGCAGAACCTCGTAATACACACCTCAGCTGCTGCAGAACCTCATTAATACACACCTCAGCTGCTGCAGAACCTCATAATACACACCTCAGCTACTGCAGAACCTCATAATACAACACACTCAGCTACTGCAGAACCTCATAATACACACCTCAGCTACTGCAGAACCTCATAATACACACCTCAGCTGCTGCAGAACATCATAATACACACCTCAGCTGCTGCAGAACTCATAATACACACCTCAGCTACTGCAGAACCTCATAATACACACCTCAGCTACTGCAGAACCTCATAATACACACCTCAGCTGCTGCAGAACATCATAATACACCTCAGCTGCTTGCAAGAACATCATAATACATACCTCAGCTGCTGCAGAACCTCATAATACACACCTCAGCTGCTGCAGAACCTCCTAATACACCTCAGCTGCTGCAGAACCTCGTAATACACACCTCAGCTGCTGCAGAACCTCATAATACAAACCTCAGCTGCTGCAGAACCTCCTAATACACACCTCAGCTGCTGCAGAACCTCCTAATACACACCTCAGCTGCTGCCAGAACCTCCTAATACACACCTCAGCTGCTGCAGAACATCATAATGCACACTCAGCTGCTGCAGAAACATCATAATACACACCTCAGTGCTGCAGAACCTCATAATACACACCTCAGCTGCTGCAGAACCTCATAACACACACCTCAGCTGCTGCAGAACCTCATAATACACACATCAGCTGCTGCAGAACATAATAAATACACACCTCAGCTGCTGCAGAACCTCCTAATACACACCTCAGCTACTGCAGAACCTCCTAATATACACCTCAGCTGCTGCAGAACATCATAATACACACCTCAGCTGCTGCAGAACATCATAATACACCCTCAGCTGCTGCAGAACATCATAATACACTCCCAACTGCTGCACAACCTCCCAATACACACCTTCAGCTACTGCAGAACCTCCTAATATACACCTCAGCTGCTGCAGAACATCATAATACACACCTCAGCTGCTCAAACCTCCTAATACACACCTCAGCTGCTGCAGAACCTCCTATACACACCTCAGCGCTGCAGAACTCAAATACACACCTCAGCTGCTGCAGAACATCATAATACACACCTCAGCTGCTGCAGAACATCATAATACACACCTCAGCTGCTGCAGAACCTCCTAATACACACCTCAGCTGCTGCAGAACCTCATAATACACACCTCAGCTACTGCAGAACCTCGTAATACACACCTCAGCTGCTGCAGAACATCATAATACACACCTCAGCTGCTGCAGAACCTCTTAATACACACCTCAGCTGCTGCAGAACCTCCTAATACACCTCAGCTGCTGCAGAACCTCTTAATACACACCTCAGCTGCTGCAGAACCTTCTTAATACACACCTCAGCTGCCTGCAGAACCTCCTAATACACACCTCAGCTGCTGCAGAACATCTAATACACCTCAGCTGCTACAGAACATCATAATACACACTCAGCTGCTGCAGAACCTCCTAATACACACCTCAGCTGCTTGCAGAACCTCCTAAATACACCTCAGCTGCTGCAGAACCTCCTAATACACACCTCAGCTGCTGCAGAACCTCATAATACACACCTCAGCTGCTGCAGAACCTCCTATACACACTCACTGCAGAACCTCATAATACACTCAGCTACAGAACCTCATAATACACACCTCAGCTGCTACAGAACCTCATAATACACACCTCAGCTGCTACAGAACCTCATAATCACCTCAGCTGCTAACAGAACCTCATAATACACACCTCAGCTGCTGCAGAACTCATAATACACACCTCAGCTGCTGCAGAACCTCATAATACACACCTCAGCTGCTGCAGAACATCATAATACACACCTCAGCTGCTGCAGAACCTCATAATACACACCTCAGCTGCTGCAGAACATCCTAATACACACCTCAGCTACTGCAGAACCTCCTAATACACACCTCAGCTGCTGCAGAACCTCATAATACACACCTCAGCATACTGCAGAACCTCGTAATACACACCTCAGCTCTGTAGAACATCATAATACACACCTCAGCTGCTGCCAGAACCTCATAATACACACCTCAGCTGCTGCAGAACACCCTAATACACACCTCAGCTACTGCAGAACTCCTAATACACATCTCAGCTGCTGCAAAAACCTCCTAATACACACCTCAGCTGCTGCAGAACCTCATAATACACACCTCAGCTGCCTGCAGAACACATAATCACACCTTAGCTGCTGCAGAACCTCATAATACACAATTCAGCTGCTGCAGAACATCCTAATACACACCTCAGCTACTGCAGAACCTCCTAATACACACCTCAGCTGCTGCAGAACCTCATAATACACACCTCAGCTACTGCAGAACCTCGTAATACACACCTCAGCTGCTGAGAACATCATAATACACACCTCAGCTGCTGCAGAACCTCATAATACACACCTCAGCTGCTGCAGAACATCCTAAACACACCTCAGCTACTGCAGAACCTCCTAATACACACCTCAGCTGCTGCAGAACCTCATAATACACACCTCAGCTGCTGCAGAACCTCGTAATACACACCTCAGCTACTGCAGAACCTCATAATACACACCTCAGCTGCTGCAGAACATCATAATACACCACCTCAGCTGCTGCAGAACCTCATAATACACACTCAGCTGCTGCAGAACATCCTAATACACACCTCAGCTACTGCCCCAGAACCTCCTAATACACACCTCAGCTGCTGCAGAACCTCATAATACACACCTCAGCTGCTGCAGAACCTCATAATACACACCTCAGCTGCTGCAGAAACCTCGTAATACACACCTCAACTACTGCAGAACCTCATAATACACCTCAGTACTGCAGAACACATAATACATACCTTAGCTGCTGCAGAACCTCATAATACACACCTCAGCTGCTGCAGACATCATAATACACCTCAGCTACTGCAGAACATCATAACACACCTCAGCTACTGCAGAACATCATAATACACACCTCAGCTGCTGCAGAACCTCGTAATACACACCTCAGCTGCTGCAGAACCTCCTAATACACCTCAGCTGCCCTGAAACCTCGTAATACACACCTCAGCTGCTGCAGAACCTCATAATACACACCTCAGCTGCTGCAGAACCTCGTAATACACACCTCAGCTGCTGCAGAACCTCCTAATACACACCTCAGCTGCTGCAGAACATCATAATACACACCTCAGCTGCTCCAGAACCTCATAATACACCTCAGCTGCTGCAGAACATATAATACACACCTCAGCTGCTGCAGAACATCATAATACACACCTCAGCTGCTGCAGAACATCCTAATACACACCTCAGCTACTGCAGAACCTCCTAATACACATCTCAGCTGCTGCAAAAACCTCCTAATACACACCTCAGCTGCTGCAGAACATCATAATACACACCAGCTGCTGCAGAACATCATAATACACACCTCAGCTGCTGCAGAACCTCATAATTACACACCTCAGCTGCTGCAGCAGAACCTCCTAATACACACCTCAGCTGCTGCAGAACCTCATAATACACACCTCAGCTGCTGCAGAACCTCATAATACACACCTCAGCTGCTGCAGAACCTCGTAATACACACCTCAGCTACTGCAGAACCTCATAATACACCTCAGCTACTGCAGAACCTCATAATACACACCTCAGCTGCTGCCAGAACATCATAATACACACCTCAGCTGCTGCAGAACCTCATAATACACACCTCAGCTGCTGCCAGAACATCCTAATACACACCTCAGCTACTGCAGAACCTCCTAATACACACCTCAGCTGCTGCAGAACCTCATAATACACCACCTCAGCTGCTGCAGAACCTCATAATACACACCTCAGCTGCTGCAGAACCTCGTAATACACACCTCAACTACTGCAGAACCTCATAATACACACCTCAGCTGCCTGCAGAACCTCGTAATACACACCTCAACTACTGCAGAACCTCATAATACACACCTCAGCAACTGCAGAACATCATAAATACATACCTTAGCTGCTGCAGAACCTCATAATACACACCTCAGCTGCTGCAAACATCTAATACATACCTCAGCTGCTGCAGAACATCATAACACACACCTCAGCTACTGCAGACATCATAATACACACCTCAGCTGCTGCAGAACATCATAATACACACCTCAGCTGTGCAGAACCTCCTAATACACCTCAGCTGCTGCAGAACCTCGTAATACACACCTCAGCTGCTGCAGAACCTCCTAATACACCTCAGCTGCTGCAGAACCTCGTAATACACACCTCAGCTACTGCAGAACCTCCTAATACACACCTCAGCTGCTGCAGAACCTAATACACACCTCAGCTGCTGCAGAACCTTAATACACACCTCAGCTGCTGCAGAAATCGTAATACACACCTCAGCTACTGCAGAACCTATAATACACACCTCAGCTGCTGCAGAACATCATAATACACACCTCAGCTACTGCAGAACCTCATAATACACACCTCAGCTGCTGCAGAACATCATAATACACACCTCAGCTGCTGCAGAACCTCATAATACACACCTCAGCTGCTGCAGAACATCCTATACACACCTCAGCTACTGCAGAACCTCCTAATACACACCTCAGCTGCTGCAGAACCTCATAATACACACCTCAGCTGCTGCAGAACCTCATAATACACACCTCAGCTGCTGCAGAACCTCGTAATACACACCTCAACTACTGCAGAACCTCATAATACACCTCAGTACTGCAGAACATCATAATACATACCTTAGCTGCTGCAGAACCTCATAATACACACCTCAGCTTGCTGCAGAACATCATAATACATACCTCAGCTGCTGCAGAACATCATAACACACCTCAGCTACTGCAGAACATATAATACACACCTCAGCTGCTGCAGAACCTCGTAAATAACACCTCAGCTGCTGCAGAACCTCCTAATACACCTCAGCTGCTGCAGAACCTCGTAATACACACCTCAGCTGCTGCCAGAACCTCATAATACACACCTCAGCTGCTGCAGAACCTCGTAATACACACCTCAGCTGCTGCAGAACCTCCTAATACACACCTCAGCTGCTGCAGAACATCATAAACACACCTCAGCTGCTCCAGAACCTCATAATACACCTCAGCTGCTGCAGAAACATTATAATACACACCTCAGCTGCTGCAGAACATCATAATACACACCTCAGCTGCTGCAGAACATCCTAATACACACCTCAGCTGCTGCAAGAACCTCATAATACACATCTCAGCTGCTGCAAAACCTCCTAATACACACCTCAGCTGCTGCAGAACATCATAATACACACCTCAGCTGCTGCAGAACATCATAATACACACCTCAGCTGCTGCAGAACCTCATAATACACACCTCAGCTGCTGCAGAACATCCTAATACACACCTCAGCTACTGCAGAACCCTAATACACACCTCAGCTGCTGCAGAACCTCAATAACACCTCAGCTGCTGCGAACCTCATAATACACACCTCAGCTGCTGCAGAACCTCATAATATACACCTCAGCTGCTGCAGAAACCTCATAATACACACCCAGCTGCTGCAGAACCTCATAATACACACCTCAGCTGCTGCAGAAACCTCGTAATACACACCTCAGCTACTGCAGAACCTCATAATACACCTCAGCTACTGCAGAACCTCATAATACACACCTCACTGCTGCAGAACATCATAATACACACCTCAGCTGCTGCAGAACCTCATAATACACACCTCAGCTGCTGCAGAACTCCTAATACACACCTCAGCACTGCAGAACCTCCTAATACGCTGCTGCAGAACCTCATAACACACCTCAGCTGCTGCAGAACCTCATAATACACACCTCAGCTGCTGCAGAAACCTCGTAATACACACCTCAACTACTGCAGAACCTCATAATACACACCTCAGCTACTGCAGAAAATCATAATACATACCTTAGCTGCTGCAGAAACCTCATAATACACACCTCAGCTGCTGCAGAACATCATAATACA